>PVKP010043340.1:0-17439 GCA_004027715.1 Plecturocebus donacophilus
TTTTTTTTTTTTTTTTTGTGACAGAGTATCACTCCATGGCCCAGGCTGGAGTGCAGTGGCTCAATCTCACCTCATTGAAACCTTTGGCCCCTGGGTTCAAGAAATTCTCCTGCCTCAGCCTCCCTAGTAGTTGGGATTATAGGCCTGTACTACCAGGCCCAACTAATTATTTTATTTTATTATTATTTATTATTATTATTTTGAGACGGAGTCGTGTTCTGTTGCCCAGGCTGGAGTGCAGTGGCACAATCTCGGCTCACTGCAACCTCCACCTCCTATGTTCAAGTGATTCTCTCACCTCAGTCCCAAGTAGCTGAGATTACAGGTGCCTGCCACTACAGCTGTCTAATTTTTGTATTTTTAGTAGGGATGGGGTTTTACCATATTGACCAGGTTGGTCTCGAATTCCTGACCTCAGGTGATCTGCCTGCCTTGGCCTCCCAAAGTGCTGGGATTACAGATTTGAGCCACTGCGCCTGGCTGAATTTTGAATTTTTGATCTAGATGTTCTAACAATGTTCCTGATTTATGTTTTCTTTTGAAATGTTTGTGCTCCTCAAATGTCTTTTGAGTTTGGCCTGTGAGGTTATTTTTACTGTGAGGGCTCTGATATAATGGGCTGCTTGGTCAGTCAGTGGTGTGGGAGAAGTTGTGTGTGGCCTCGGAGTTCCCTGTCATCCCCTCTGTGGTTGCTGGTTGGGCTATAGTGGCCTATCTCTCTGGCATAGCACCCCACCCTACACTTGAGGCTGCAGGGTGTGCAGTGCCAGGGTGGGAGCTATAGGGAAACTTTGCAGAGCAAAGAGGTAGACCAAGAAGGCACTGTTCATTATTTATTTTAAAAATGTTTTGGGACCAGGAGCAGTGGCTCACGACTGTAATCCTAGCACTTTAAGAGAGGTCAAGGTGGGAGGATCACTTGAACCCAGGAGTTTGAGACCAGCCTGTGTAGCGTAGTGAGACCCTGTCTTTATGAGAAATGAATAAATAAAATGAGCTGGGCATGCTAGCATCTCAGCTACTTGGAAGGCTGATGGGAGAGGATCATTTGAGGAGTTTGAGGCTGCAATGAGCTACGACTGCACCACGGCACTCCAGCCTAAAGTGACAGAGTAAGACTCTGTCTCTAAATTAAAACAAACAGACAAACACCTCTAAGATCCTAAAAAAAAAATAATGTGTTGGGGCCGGCCAGGTTTTGAGGATACCAGAGTGACAAGACCGACAGGCTCCTGCCTTTGCGAAGTCCACAGTGTAGGTGTAGACGGAATCTTTTTTTTTGAGACAGAGTTTCACTCTTGTCACCCAGGCTGGAATGCAATAGCCAGATGTCGGTTCACCGCAACCTCCACTTCTTCTGTTCAAACAATTCTCCTGCCTCAGCCTCCCGAGTAGCTGGGATTACAGTCATGACCCAACATGCCTAGCTAATTTTTCTATTTTTAGTAGAGATGGAGTTTCACCATGTTGGCTAGGCTGGTCTCAAACTCCTGACCTCAGGTGATCCACCCGCCTTGGCCTCCCAAAGTGCTGGGATTACAGGTGTGAGCCACCACACCCGGCAGACAGAATCTTAATCAATGATTTCTACCAACCTGGCCTGCAATGGGAAGTATGAAGGGAAAGGCCCAGGGCAACCCAGTCCTGGTGGGGGTTGGGCTGGGGAGGCAGGGCATGTGTCAGAAATCTAGTGGGTGATGGTGCCCCCCACCAAGACCTCCTGGATCAGGAGGTTTTTCTTTGTTTTTTGTTTTGTGTTTTTTGAGACAGAGTCTCTCTCTGTGCCCAGGCTGGCGTGCAATGGCGAGATCTTGGCTCACTGCAACCTCTGTCTCCCAGGTTCAAGCAATTCTCCTGCCTCAGCTGGGATTACAAGCGCCTGCTACCACACCCAGCTAATTTTTTTATTTTTAGTAGAGACAGGGTTTCACTATGCTGGCCTGGCTGGTCTCGAACTCCCTACCTCAGGCGATCTGCCCGCCTCTGCCTCCCAAAATGCTGGGATTACAGGTGTGAGCCACCAGGCCCGGCCTCAGGAGGTGTTTGTTTTTGTTTTGGTTGGTGTTTCACTCTTGCTAGAGTGCAATGGCGTGATCTCGGCTCACTGCAACCTCTGCCTCCCAGGTTCAAGTGATTCTCCTGCCTCAGCCTCCCAAGTAGCTGGGATTACAGGCACATGCCACCATGTCCAACTAATTTTTTTTGTATTTTTAGTAGAGACCAGGTTTCACCATTTGACCAGGCTGGTCTCAAACTCCTGACCTCAGGTGACCTGCGGGCCTCAGCCTCCCAAAGTGCTGGGATTACTGGCGTGAGCCACTGCACCTAGAGCCTGGATTAGGAGTTTGATAAGTGACAGTGGAGACAGAGGCTAGGAAGATGTCCCCCAGGGTGAACAGTGGGTTATGCCCAGAAACTCCATGGATTTCACGTGAGAGAGAGAGTTTTGAAGGGCTGAGGCTGCGAGATGGGTGGCAAGGGATGCGTCTGCAGAGGTCGGGGTCCGCCACATTGAGCAGGGCCTCATGGGCCAAGAGCTAGGGCTTTCTTTTCGGAAGAGGCAGCTCTGTGTGAGCAAGGGCGAGGGCAGGGAGTCCAGTAGGAAGGCTGCTACTGTGGGCTACCGAAGGTGACTTGAGGGGCTGGGGGTTCAGGTCGGCGGCGCCCCCCACAGGGTCTCTGAGGGAGGTGTCAGAGGGTGTTAAGCTCCAGGGTCGCCCTGCGGGGCCCAGCCGCTCTGATTCCGACCCCCATCCCAAGCTGGAGGCTGGCAGAAGGCAGTAGTCAGAGGACGCAGATGATGTGGGAAAGCTGCCCAAGCCACGCGAGGGAGAAGAGTGGAGATAGACAAGTAAGCTGGGCTCTGGGGTTTTCTGATAGAGAAAAAAATTGTAAAGCCAACTAGATAAGTAATCTGAAGCCGTGGAGAAGGTGAAAGAAACGTTGGGAGCAACTAAGTAAACGACTTGGGTAGAGGAACGCCCAGGAGGTGAGATAGTCAGAGAAAGTTAAAATGAAGGGACTTGGCTAAAGCACCCAGTGCACTGTCCCAGAAAGGCAAGCGGGGCAAGCAGGGCGGAGGAGGGTGGATGTGGGTGTCCTCCCTGCCGAGGTCGCAGCAGCCCCTGGGGAGGGACCGAGAATCCCCTGCCGCCTCCAACAGGAGAGGCTGCAGCGAGGGGGCGCAGGGCAGGAACGAGACCTTCGTGTGGGTCAGGTTTCCAGGGTCGCGGAGCGGTGGGATGCACGCTGGACATGGAAAGGAGGTATCCGCGGGATGGCGGGAGGCCCTGGGCAGGACTGAAGTGGCTTCTGCGTTCCCGGGCCAGTCCGGCCTACCCTACCCCGTCCCTAAGTAACAGAGCGCCTCGTAAGCCCAGGGCGCAGAGCCAGAACACCCCGCGCCCCATCTCACGGAGCCCTAAAATAACCTGAGGTGGAGTGTGTTTCTCTCATTTTACAAATACGGCCTCTGGGGCTCAGAGACGGCGGCTCCTCACCCGAGGTCACACAGGAATCGGGCCCGCCCGTAGGCGGTGGAAGCACTAGGAGCGCTACCGCCCAGGGGTCTTCTCGTCACCAGGGCCCCCCCCTCAGGGAGGGGCCGCTCCGAGCCCCTCCCCCTCCCCGCCCCAGAGAGGCGGCCCGGGGGGCGGGAGGAGGAAGTGAGCGCAGCGGGGAGGAATGCGAGCGGGCGGGGCGTGCCGGCCCGGGGCGGCGGGGACTGCGGCGGGCTGCCGGGACGGCGGGTGCGGCGGCGCAGAGCGTGCACGATGCCTCACTTCACCGTGGTGCCAGTGGACGGGCCGCGGCGCGGCGACTATGACAACCTCGAGGGGCTCAGTTGGGTGGACTACGGGGAGCGCGCCGAGCGGGAGGACTCGGACGGTGAGGGCGCGTTCCGAGGGGCCGTGGCGGGGCAGCGGGGCCTGCCACCCGGGCCGCCATCCCGGGGCAGCCATCCGGGGCCCGCTCCGGGACCTAGAGCGCACACGTCGGTGCGGACTCAACTTTTTTTGGCCCGCGCCGCAACCACTGGCTCCCCGCCCCGCGCTCGCAGACACGATTTTCCTTGGCCCCGGGCACCCGCGCCCCGCAGCCCTTCCCACCCCTGCTCCTCCCTTGTGGGCCGCGGGCGGGGGCTGCAGACGTGGCCGCCCAGAGAGGCAGCCGGCTGGGCTGCCCGGCTTGAGGACAGGGCCCTTCCCGGCCCTTCACCTTTGGTGAATCCCACATCCTCTTCTCTCCTCGGTTCCCCACTTGGGATTCAGCATCTCTGCCTTTGAGACGACCCTCTTTCCCCCTGCCCAAACCCTTCCCTGTGCCTCTCTGTGCCAACCTGCACTCTGGCCAGAGAGTGCGCCTACTGGGGTTCTGACTGCCTGTGAGTGCGCCAGTGTAGATCTGTAGAGACAGTGGGCCTCTGTGAAGCACTCACACGGAGCAGGACCTGTCTAAGCACTTGAAGTGAATTAACTCGCTCAATCCTCCAGCATCACCGATGGGATAAGTACTGTTACTCCCAGTTAGGAAGGAGTGAAGGGAGGGGTGGCGGTTATGTAAGTTGCCCAGGGCAGTCACGTCTGGGTAGAAGACTCCATCACCTTAACTATTTAACCAAGTTGTCAGGGCCTGGAGGTAAGCCCCCTCTCCCTTCTCCTTTCTCCCAGGTGCCGGCCTCTCCCCACACCCCTTTCTCCATCTCCTACCCCAGGAGGCTGTTCCTTTTAAGGCCCACCCTTGGAGCGTGAGCTCGGCTGAGGACATGGGTCTGTGTGTGTAGTGGCAATGCATGACTAATTGTGCTTGTGCAAGTGTGTAGCTGTGGGTATCACAGGGTGAAGGCTGGTTCAGGGCAGGGCATTCTCACCGCCCCTGTTTCCTGCAGGGTTGACAGTGATGAGGATGGTGATTTGGCTGATGACAAATGCCTGTGATATCTGTGACTGATCATGATGGAGATATGCAGGAAGTGTGTGGTTGACATGTGCCAGGTGATGTGATCTGGACCTCTGATCTGTCTGTAGTGGTGACATGACTGAGGTGATCTATGCCTGATGTGAATGATGGCTATGTGTGTGTATCACTTGACTGCCATGTGCAGAGGTAGCACAGGACAGTGGCATGGGCTGCTGGACATTGCAGAGGTTTTACAGGCTTGACAGCTGTGTGAGTCTGCCCCTAGCTTGATTCAAGTGGTCAGAGCAAAAGCCAGCATCCCTGCTTCCCTAACCTTGGGAGGACCTCTCTCCCCAGAGGGTAGACTGGGTCGTACCCTCAGGATCAGCCTGGACCAGTGGGTAGGCAGAGCTGAGACTAGCTGCTGGCCCCGCCTTGGCCACGCCTTGACCCCTACAGGGTGACTGGAGGGACCTGGAGCTACATTGGCTGAGTCCTGCTAGATCCCTGCAGGCTAGGCCAGCTCCTCCCACTATACTCCTTTCTTCTTTCTCTACCTCTTACTCCTTTTTAGCCAGACCTTGGCTGTCTGCAGGATGGGGGACACCCTGAGCCCCGGTAAGTAATTTTGATCCTTGGTGGGGACTGCAAAGGGTCAGAGGGCACAAACACAGTGAGCCTCAGATCCATCTCCTGCCCCTTCCCCAGCTCAGTGCCCACACCTCTGCTCTGGAGGGCCTAGATGGGCTTACTCATCCAGTCCACCTTGGCCTGTGGACAGGGGGTAGGGAGGTCCTGGAGGGGGCCCCTCAGGCAGATGTCCATGTACACTGGGATCAGGAGGGTCACCTGGGCCCACCTGCCACTGGTGCAGTCACAGTTGCTGGTGGGAACACAGTTGTGTAGCTCACAGACAGTTCCTAGGCCTAGGCCATACTCAGATTTATTGGGGGGGTCTCAGATAGTGTCTGCATAGCTTCGACCTGTCAAGCATGCCCAGACCTGCCCTGGAATTTTTGGAATGGCTGAGGCCAGAACGGGAGGTCTGAAGCCAAGGGCAGTACAGACATCCAGGCAGTGCTTAGACCCTTACATTCCCACAAACTCCTGGGAGCTTTAGGGGAACTCCGAGGAGTGCCTGCTGGTTGCCTGGCACTAACTATCTCTTTTCTTTTTTTTTTTTTTTGAAGACGGGGTTTCACCATGTTGGTCAGGGTGGTCTTGAACTCCTGACCTCAGGTGATCCGCCCACCTTGGCCTCCAAAGTGCTTGGATTACAGGTGTGAGCCACAACGCCTGACCATCTATCTCTTTTCTAGTGCATCTGGGCAGTTGGAAAAACAAGTGTTATGATTTCCACTTTATAGAAGAGGAAACCAAGGCTGCACAGGGAGTAAGCAGGTTTCCCTGGGTCACATGGAGGAAGGGCCCGGAATCCAAGCCAGGTTGCCACGATCTGAATGCCCAGAGGCCTGGGTATGCTTACCCTGGCCAAATTTTAGCACTCTTGTCTATGTTTAAAAATTGTGCTGCATAGATGGACTGGAGTCTGTAGTACGAACAGAACCTGCAGCTCAACCCCCACCTTGCTCTGATGGACCCTGGGACCCAGATGTGGCTGTCTTCATGGGTGGCCTTGCCTCTGAACATCTCTGAGCTTCACTCTCCTTGTCCCTAGAAGGCAGTAAATATTCTCTACTGGAATGTTGCTGTGAGAACTGGTGACAACTTTTGAAGGGCCCTGAGCCATCCCAGAGTGATGGCTAAAAGGACAAGGGATGGTCTAGGTCTTAGAGGACCATTTACAGGCGTTTACGGGGAGCTGCTTTGTGCTCAGCTGTACGTTTGTGGGATAGCAGTACAGTCTCCCCAGAAAGACTAGGCAATGGTGAAGGGGCAGGCTGCAGTACCTGAGTTTAGAATAAATTATAATTGATTTCCAGCCTACTTCCACAAAAGAATCAGAAGAAATAGCCAACAAAAGTGTCTCCCTAAGTGATTGTTACTGTGAGGAAGATCAAAAACCATGCAGAGGAAGGGGGCAAGGACTCTGAGATGAGACAGATGGTGACTTTATCTAAGGAGTAAATTTAGCTTGGAGATTCCTGGCAGCCAAAGCAGAAAGAGAATTGTTGGGGCATGGTGGCTCACGCCTGTAATCCCAGCACTTTGGGAGTCTGAGGCAGGCGGATCATGAGGTCATATCAAGACCATCCTGGCCATCCCGGCTAACATGTTGAAACCCCGTCTCTACCAAAAATGTAAAAAATTACCCGGGTATGGTGGTACACACCTGTAGTCCCAGCCACTCAGGAGGCTGAGGCAGGAGATGCACTTGAACCTGGGAGGCAAAGCTTGCAGAGCCGAGAACATGCCACTGTACTCCATCCTGGGCGACAGAGCAAGACTTCATCTCAGGGAAAAAAAAAAAGGAAAGAAGACAAGTTGTATAACTGCTATTTTCTAACAAAATGAAGCATCTGATTTATCAAAAGGAGACACTTTTTTTTTGTCACAAAAATCCAAGAGTGATTTTCAAGAGCTTTTCACTGAAGGACCATAAATGTAATAAGCAGAGTGTTACTGGGTTTTCAGATTTTTCTTTGGACTTCTTCTGATCCTGAACAAGTATGGTGGGCACAGCAGATATCACAGGGTGTCCGAGGAACTACATGACCTCACCTGGCTTTAACATTACGCAGGAGACTGACTTGACCTCTGGCTGCCTTTGTGCACTGTGCCATTGGCATTGATCTCTGTGAATGTGGGACTGAGCTCCTTGGCTCACTTAGCTGGTCCAGATTGCTGGGTGTAGCAGGTGTGCCCCACATTCACAGGCTGTGGGAAGGGAGAACTGATTTTGACCCAAACATTGTCATGGCACACTTTATCTGTTAGTTTCCTTAGGGGATAAAGAATCCACAGCATAGCACCTGCTGAGTGGTTGTTGGCTCAGAGAAGGCAAGTGAAGCCTCATGCTGATAGCAAGAGATCTATCAGATGTAGGAGGATGCCTCAGTCAGCATTCTCAGCTGCAGACCAGAGAAATGAATTGTGGCTATGTAAACAGAAAAGGTTGATGGCATGGCCGATTCACAGCCCAATCACACCACTAGCCTGGGCTGGTGGTGACAGTTCTGTTGCTACCTCCACTATTGGACACCATGCCAGTCCTACTAATGTCAAAACTGCATACTGCTGCCATCCAACACCAAGATGTGTGCTTTCCATTTGCTGTGAGGCCTTGAGCCAGGGCCGGGGCTGCCAGGGTAGCTGGGGTGGAGGGAAGACTCAACACCTAAAAAAGGAGTGCTTGGTAGGAAGCTGGGAATGGCATCCACCAATACAAGGGACAAGAGCTGGAAGACAGGGAAGAGTGTGAATGATGGGAGGCCAGAAAAAGCAGTCGAACTTTGGGAGTTGCTCCTTGTGGTGAGATTTCCTCAGAGCTGGGGCACTGGCTCACCAGACTAAGGGTGTAGGCGGAGGTTAGTCTGGGCCAAGCGGTGGGATCTGGGGGCAAGGGGGCTATTGTGCTGCCCCTGCTAGCAGTCCCGGCTCCCATTCTCCCTGCTCAGTCCGAGACCCACAAGCCCAACTCTCTTAGGCAACCTTAGAATCTCCTTTCGTCCACTTCCGCCCTCCATGGGCCTGGTACTTTCCCTGCCTCCTGATATGCCCTGGGCTGCCCTGCCGGATGCCCCCTCGCAGTGCATGGTTGGGTAGCCAGCCGGCTACCTTCAGGCCATGGCAGAGGAAGGTGCTCTGTGTAGCTGCATTTATTTGGAGGGCACTGCCCAGGCGGTCCCTGAGGACACAGAGCTCTTGACATCCTGCACATTGGGTACTCTGGAAAGGCCAGAAAAGGGGTGGGCGTGGAGGGGATCTGGGGGCTGGTCAAGGCCTGGCCCTGCCCCTCTGCAGGCCCCGCCCCTTGGTGTCCACACGTGCTTGTGCTAGGGTGCCTGCGCCCTCATCTGGATGGCCTTCACTGAAGGGAATGATGTCCCAGGTTTTGGTCACTGGCCACTCCCTGGCTGTCTCTGGCCCTTCAAGGGCACTGGCAGAGTGCGATGTGGAAACTGAGTTCCAACCTGGTAACCCTGCAGCTCCAAAGTACTTCACAGAGATGATGTTTTGGGGACTAGCCTTCTGGAAAGGGGCACAGGCTGGGGACTCAGGAAGCAGACCCTGATTGTTTCTCTCTCTTCACAGGACATGGCAACCACAGAGAGAGCAGCCCTTTTCTTTCTCCCTTGGAGGCTTCCAGAGGAAGTGACTACTATGACAGGAACCTGGCACTGTTTGAGGTAGCTGAGGAGCCATTTTGGGCCACAGGTTTGGCAGACAGGGCCTTTAGCTAAGCAGTCAGGCTGGACACTTGGGCTTCTCTGTCTCGCTCCTGTCTCTTCTTGTCTTCCTGGTTCTCATGGCAGCCAGGCTGCAGTTCCCTTGGCCCTTTTAGCTGAAGCTGCCTTCCCAGAGGCCACTGACAACCCTACCCCCATTGCTACCTCCAGGGCTCTTCACCTCTGACTTCCTTACAACCCCTCAGCAAGGAAACACCAGTTCAGGATTTCCCAACTCAGGATTTCTCCTCTTCCCTCCAGTCCTGGTTCTTCTCCAAGTCTGTGGTTCTTCGCTCTCCCATGGATTCTTCCTTGTCTTCCTCTTCCAACTCTGTCCCCTTCTAGTTCACTGAGGCCTGGTCCTTTCCACTGGATCTGCTCCCACTTCTACATTTGCAGCTTTAGGGGATCCCTCTCTGGAAAGATTCTCAAATATTTGTCTCTGTACTTGAGTGTTATCTTTTTCAGACTCACGCTGAGCAATGAGATCTGAATTTAAGATGTAGTTTAAGCTCCTTTAAGCTCTTAAACTCTGACCCATACATTCAGCCACTGCATGGCTGAATAATGGAGACTCCTCAATCTCTCTCTTTTTTTTTTTTTGTTTTGTTTTGAGACAGAGTCTCACTCTTCACCCCAGGCTGGAGTGCAGTGACACGATCTTGGCTCATCGCAACCTCCACCTCCAAAGCTCAGTGATTCTCCTGTCTCAGCCTCCCAAGTAGCTGGGATTACAGGTGTCCACCACCATGCCTGCCTACTTTTTGTATTTTTAGTAGAAACAGGGTTTCACCATGTTGGCCAGGCTGTTCTTGAACTCCTGACCTCTAGTGATCCTCTTCCCTCAGCCTTTCAAAGTTCTGGAATTACCACTGTGAGCCACAGCATCCAGCTGAGGCTCCTCATTTTCCACATGCCCCCAAGGGCCCTCATCTGTCCTCAGGCCAAAGCAACTATTCCCTGTGGGTAGGTCAGAAGGAAGCTGACAGAGTAGGAAAGGCTAAATGGGGGTAGGAGGAAGGTGGAGGCACAGCACTGACAAGGCTGCAGGAGCAGGGATCATCACCTAGACCCTGGTGGGGCTGGGGAGCCTGAGCCCTGGGAGGCCTCCTGACCTGGGAAAGCAGCAAGGTTCTGCAGTGAAGGCCTTGGCCCAGCCCTGCCTAAGGATGGGCTGGAGGGTCAAGATCCCATCTCTGTGATTGATGTGAGTACTTGCAGGACTGGGATCAGGGGAAGACCCTCCAGAGAGATGAGGGTTTGGGCAGACAAGAGAGACTTCACTTGTCCCAGACGTTGCTCTTTTGCCCTCTTTGGGTCCTTGAGGTGACTAGGGTGGCTTTTTTGTGGGGAGGGTAGATATGAGTCCTGGAGGTGCAGCCATAGCTGGGAGGTCGCCAGGCAGAGCAGGCAGGATGAAGTATGCCATTGCCCGCCTGCCAGTCGTGTTCTGCCCTACCCTCTCTCCCCTGAGGCAGGTAGTTTTCACAAATGGGCTGGCAGTGATTGCAGCCAAGGTGAAGCAAAGAAAAGCAGCCACTGGGCTGGGCCTTTGAGTGCCATGTGCTGGGGTGTGGTGCCCACACCTGCCCAGTTGGATGGCTTGGGCTTCCCCAGGGAAGAACTGGGATCAGGCCCAGTCCTGCCTCAGGGCTTGGAACAGGGCCAGGGACCAGGCAGC
The DNA here is from genome assembly GCA_004027715.1 of Plecturocebus donacophilus. Lineage (NCBI taxonomy): Eukaryota > Metazoa > Chordata > Mammalia > Primates > Pitheciidae > Plecturocebus > Plecturocebus donacophilus. The sequence continues at coordinate 10,930 of PVKP010043340.1, forward strand.
TGGCTATGCACAACTGGCGCCTACTTGGCCCAATGCCATCTTGCCCTGTGGCTCTGTTTACAGGAAGAACTGGACATCCGCCCAAAGGTATCGTCTCTTCTGGGCAAGCTTGTCAGCTACACCAACCTCACCCAAGGTGCCAAGGAGCATGAGGAGGCTGAGAGTGGGGAGGGCACCCGCCGGAGGGCAGCCGAGGTGAGCTGGTTGGGGCAGCAGAGGGGCCATACCTGGGAAGACAGACAAAACACCATAGAATTGGCTGTTTCCCCACATGGTGGTGAGCACCCCTTGGGAAATGGGTTCAAAGCATAGTGAGCAGGGAGGATGGGCACTGAATGCCTTGTTTCAGGACGCTTCAAGAAGCAAGCTAATGAGAATCTCCCCAGAGGCAGAGGGCCAGGGAGGACCTCAGGAATGACAGCGGAAGCCACAACCGCCTGTACTCAGCCCTTACTGTGTGCGAGGTGCCACAGCAGGCAGTGGGCCTGGGTTCTCACATGTCATCCGCACAACAAAACCGAGACCTGGTGCTACTATCATCCTTGTTTTTCAGATGAGGAGGCAGGGTCAGGGACATTAAGGAACTTGTCTAAGGTGACTCAGTGAGACAAGGTTACTGTGTAATGCTGGGGGATGGGTTTGTGATTTTATGGGAGACAGATTTGTGGGATATGTAACTATGCAAAATGCCAGATCAATGACATTGTGTGAGGGTGGCTAAGGGTGTTACCCTCGGAGCCAGGAACCAGGTTGTCTCTCAGAGGCCATGCAATCTAGAGCAAGTCACAAACCCTCCTGCTACTCACAGTGTTGGCCCGAGGCTCCATTGGCAGAACCCTCCAACAACCCCCTGGGTTCCTTGAGTGATGGGGTCAGGGGGTGAGTATATGTGATCCGAGCCTAATGCTGCCTTGTGGGGCTTCCCTGTCCTTCTTTTTGGTCACGAATCCAGTTCTCTGGCCCTTCAGCCCTCCTCTCTTTAGGGTGACTGTTACCTCTTAGCCTGACTCCTCTGTGTCATGGGGCTCAGTAGAGCTGAGGGCTGGGGATTTTTTTACATTTTTGGTTTGGAGGTAAGGGACACTCCCTTTCTAAATACTAACTCCCTGAGGTTTGGAAAGCGGCGGTGTTTGGGGAGGAGCTGAGGTCTGGCACTGGCTGTAGTATTCTTGGAGGTCGGCACAAGCAGAAGGACCTCCTGGCTGGGATAAGCCAGGCCTCCAGCCTCACACCTGCTCCAGAGATTTGGGGCTTGCTGGGGTGGGGCCGGCAGAGAAGGTAGACCCCGCTGAAGCACGCCTCTGACCTTGCCCTTCAGGGAGGCAAACCAGCCCACACTTCAGAGAGGGCAGCAGATACCTTGACGTGGCACAGACCTGACCCTGACCCTGTCCAGCCAGGTGTGATTTTGTTGACATGTTCTGGTCTAGATAGCAGAAAACCCTAATTACATCTGGCCATCTCTGTCCAGCACTGCAGGGGTGCCTCAACCTCTGAGAGTGCTGCCCACAGTGGGTTATGGGATCCTTAGGTCACAGTCTCATCCCTGTCCCTTCAGGCCAAGCCAGGGGGCTAGTGGCTGGGACTGAAGAGGCCCCTAAGAAAGGCTGGTGCACATCTCAGCAGGAGTTTGGGAGAGATGCCTGGGCCGGAGAAGGCCCATCCTCCCTTGGCCCAATGGGGAACCCATGAGGATGCTTAGCTTATTCAGCTTACCTGGCCTCAGAGTAAGGAGGAGAGAGGGTGGCTGGGTGTCCTAGCTCCAGTGGTTTTTCCATGGAAGAAGGATGAGCCTGGTCAAGTCTTTAGGGAGTCAGTAGGAAGCTAGGGATCTGGGGCTGCTGAGCTGTGGTCCTCACCCAGGGCAGCCCTGAGCAGGGGCCTTGGGAAAGGAAAGCTTGAAGCAGGAAGGGTGGGTCTCCTACCAGACCACTCCAAGACCCAAAGCAGCCCCTCCCCAGTAGCTGCTCCAGTTCCAGTTCCAGCCTGATGACCTCCTGAGGCTGCCAGAGGTTATTTGGGGATGCAGAAAGCATTTCCGGCCCGCCCTGCCCTTTCCCACACTGCCCTTTTCTCAGAGTGACTCAGCCTGGGATGGGGGTGGGACTGGGAGCTCTTGCTGACACTATTCAGTGGGTGGCATCCTCTGAGAAGGGCTCAGACAAAGCCCAGATGAGAAGGATCCGTCCCCTGCACTGCTCCTCAAACAAATGGTTGAGGAGCCATTTGTTTTTGCTGAGGCTCTTCTGAAGTCCTTTAGGTCGCTCACAGATCCTGCCCCAGGCCAGGACACTTCAGGAGGGGTATTAAGGAGCTTGTCTAAGGTGACTCAGCTACACAGGATCACGGCCATGGAGTTATCCTCTCTTTAGCTTCAGGGCAGCACTGGCACTGACTTTGGGGGCTTCCTGTCCCCTCTCCCCGAATGATTTTCACTAATCCAGTCCTTTGGCTCAGTGAGGAGGCTTTGCTGGGGCTCTGCTGGAAGCTGTCAGGGTCGCACTGTGAAGGCTGCGCTCTTAGGGGCTCAGTGCCTCAAGAAGATGTCAGCCAGCCTTTATGCTCTCAGCCTCTGCCCTGGCCTCCTGGCTGGCCCCTACTTTGCTCTGAGATGAGAAAACCTGCCTGGATTTGCACATTAGATCCTCACCTGCCCTACAGCCTGAGTACTTTCTCTGTAGGATTTTTCCAACAGGATGTCCCAGGGGCTTCCAAAGCACCACTCACTGGGTTCAGAAGCACCTTTTGGGTATCTGCAGGTCCTGCTGCTGATATAACCATAAACAAGCCAAGTCTGCCCTAATATGGTCACGAAACATACAAGTACAGTCTGTTACCATGACCCGTAGTAACCACTGTGATAGGGAATATCAGATGCCAAAAGAATGTAGGAGGGAGGACCGACTCCACCTCCAGCAACCTGGGGACATCTTCCTGGCAGAAGTTAACAGTTAAACCTCCTGAGGCCGGGCACAGTGGCTCAGGCCTATAATCCCAGCACTTTGGGAGGCCGAGGTGGATGGATCACGAGATCAAGAGATTGAGACCATCCTGGCCAACATGGTGAAACCCCGTCTCTACTAAAAATACAAAAAATTAGCTGGGTGTGGTGGCCCGTGCCTGTAGTCTCAGCTACTTGGGAGGCTGAAGCAGGAGGATCACTGGAACCTGGGAAGCGGAGGTTGCAGTGAGCTGAGATCACACCATTGCAGCCTGGCAACAGAGTGAGACTCTGTCTGTCTCAAAAAAAAAAAAAAAGGCTGGGTGCGGTGGCTCATGCCTGTAATCCCAGCACTTTGGGAGGCCAAGGCAGGAGGATCATGAGGTCAGGAGTTCGAGACCAGCCTGACCACCATGGTGAAACCTTGTCTCTGCTAAAAATACAAAAATTAGCTAGGCGTAGTGGTGCATGCCTGTAATCCCAGCTACTCAGGAGGCTGAGGCAGGAGAATTGCTTGAACCTGGGAGGCGGAGGTTGTGGTGAGCCAAGATCATGCCATTGCACTCCAGCCTGGGTACCAAGAGTGAAACTCCGCTTAAAAAACAAACCAACAATAACAACAAAAACAGTTAAACCTCCTGAAAGTCTCACTGTAGAGGAGTTTGCCAGGCCGTGAGGCAGGGTCGACTCTCCTAGGCAGAGTCCAGCACATTCTCAGGTTCAGAGAATCGGAGGGACCCATGTGGTCAGGGACTGGGGCTAATAAAAGACGTGATGGAACACATCTGGTGGCCCAAGCCAAGGAGTCTGGACTGTACACTGGATTACAAGGCAACACAGAGGGTTTTTGGCATGGGCGATGAGATTAGACTTGCTTTCAGAGACCTACCCTAGCAGCAGAGTGGGCTGGAGTGTGGAGAGGTTGACAGGCTCAGGAGGAGAACACCCAGGTGCCCCAGGTTCAAGGGACTAATGCTGGGACAAGGCAGGCTGATCTCAGGGCAGCAGGGAGTCAGACTGGGTAAGAGTTGGTGTCTACCGGGACTGCAGTTGGGTTGAGGAGAGGGAGGGCCAGGCATGACTTGGACTTTGGCTTATGTGACTTAGGGCCTGCTAGGTGAGATGGTGGAGATCTGAGACAAACCCCTCTTTCTAAAAGTTTAACAGAAGAGAGGAAGGGAAGAAGGCAGTACCTTGAGAGAGAGTTAAGGTTCCAAAGCTCACTGTGGGGTTTTGAAAAGGATTTCAGGTTTTACACCTTTCAAGACCCAACTGTTTTCCTATATGAAAGTCAGTAGCGACATCCTGGCTGTCACCTCTAACCACTGTGTTCCCTGGTGGAGATCTGAGACAAACCCCTCTTTCTAAAAGTTTAACAGAAGAGAGGAAGGGAAGAAGGCAGTACCTTGAGAGAGAGTTAAGGTTCCAAAGCTCACTGTGGGGTTTTGAAAAGGATTTCAGGTTTTACACCTTTCAAGACCCAACTGTCTTCCTATATGAAAGTCAGTAGCGACATCCTGGCTGTCACCTCTAACCACTGTGTTCCCTGGGGGCCCACTGGTGGAGGGGGCTGCTGAGTGACTAGGGCTGACTATCCATGGTGCATCCCTCTGATGCTCTGTTCACCCCTTCCCTTCGTGTCTGCACAGGCGCCCAGCATGGGCACCCTCATGGGGGTGTACCTGCCCTGCCTGCAGAATATCTTCGGGGTTATCCTCTTCCTAAGGTTGACCTGGATGGTGGGCACGGCCGGTGTGTTGCAGGCCCTCCTCATCGTGCTCATCTGCTGCTGCTGTGTGAGTGTCCTGGAGTGGCAGGGGTGGGCTGGGCATGGGCCACGGCTGTCCCCACAGAGCCCACCCAGCTGAGCCGCTCACCCCGGCCCTCCTTCCCACAGACCCTGCTGACGGCCATCTCCATGAGTGCCATCGCCACCAATGGTGTGGTTCCAGGTCAGTGAGCCCCACCCAAGGCCTGGTGGAGGAGAAAAGGGCCCAGACTCTGCCTTGACCTGCCTGGGAACCCCCATAGCTCACCCCTGCCCCAGGCAGTTCTGTAGTGGTGTCCTTGTCCCTGATGCTAGGACAGTGTTTACTTAGGAGCTTCCCTGCTTGACAGAGTTGGAGAGTCCTGTTGTGGTTTTTGTTAATATAAAAGCAATACCAAGAAGAAAGGGCAATGTATGTTTACCATAAGAGGGTTTGAAAGTACAGAAAAGTGTAGAATGGAAAATCAAGAGCACCCATAGTCCCACAATCTGAGATCATTACTATTTGCCTTTTGGTATATATAGGTCTGAGGGTCTTATGAAATATTGTACATGCACACTCTATTTATGTAAATTTTATATATATATCTGTATTTCCCAAAAGTATATGTGCGTATATATACATATGCATGTATGTGTATATGTTTACGTGTATACCTGTGTGTGTATGTTTCCCAAGTGTTGAAAATGGTTTTTTGATTTTGGATTTTTGGGTTTTTTTTTGTTTGTTTTTTTCTGGAGACAGAGTCTTGCCCTGTCACCCAGGCTGGACTGTAGTGGCATGATCTCAGCTCACTGCAACCTCTGCTTCCCAGATTTAAACAATTCTTTTTTTCTTTCTTTTTTTTTTTTGAGATGGAGTTTCATTCTTGTTGCCCAGGCTGGAGTGCAACGGCTTGATCTCGGCTCACTGCAACCTCCGCCTCCCAGGTTCAAGCAATTCTCCTGCCTCACCCTCCCAAGTAGCTGGGATCACAGGCATGTGCCATTACACTTGGCTAATTTTGTATTTTTAGTAGAGATGAGGTTTCTCCACGTTGGTCAGGCTGGTCTTGAACTCCTGACCTCAGGTGATCTGCCTGCCTTGGCCTCCCAAAGTGATGGGATTACAGGCATGAGCCACCTCGGTCATCGGTTTAAGCAATTCTAAGGGATGTTCATGCCTCAGCATCGAGAGTAGCTGGGATTACAGGTGCCCACCACATTTTTGTATTCTTAGTAGAGATGGGGTTTCACCATGTTGGCCAGGATGGTCTGGAACTCCTGACCTTAAGTGATCCACCCACCTCTGCCTCTCAGAGTGCTGGGATTACAGATGTGAACTGCTGCACCCTGCCAAAAATGATTTTTTGAAAACAAGATTCTCTATGGTACACCATAACCTAATTAATGTGATTATTCTTCAGCCTGTGGGTTCCACTTTTTCACCATTGTATACATTGTTGTCATGAACATCCTTGAACATGAATCTTTGTTCATGCCCCAGCAGTTCCCTTTGGAGAGGGTCCTGGAGGTGGATTGCAGCATTAAAAAGACTTTTTATTTATTTATTTTATTTTATTTATTTATTTTGAAACAGAGTCTCTGTTGCCCAGCTGGAGTGCAGTGGCACGATCTCAGCTCAGGTTCAATGGAATCTCCTGCCTCAGCCTCCCGAGTAGCTGGGATTACAGCCATGCACCACCACGCTCAGCTAAGTTTTGTATTTTTAGTAGAGACAAGGTTTCACCATGTTGGCCAGGCTGGTCTCGAACTCCTGACCTCAAGTGACCCGTCTGCCTTGGCCGCCCAAAATGCTAAG
>PVKP010043341.1:0-17437 GCA_004027715.1 Plecturocebus donacophilus
CAGCCAAACTAAGTTTTACAAGCCAAGGAAAAATAAAATTTTTTGCGAACAAGCAAGAACTCAGAGACTTCATTACCACCAGGCCTGTTTTGCAACAACTTCTGAAAGAAGCACTATATACAGAAACGAACAACCAGCATCAGTTATCCTAAAAACTAATCAAAAAGTAAAGAACATTACAACAATGAAGAATTTACATTAACTAACGGGCAAACAGCTAGTTAGACTTAAATAACAGTATTAAATTAACATATATCAATATTAAGCCTAAACTTAAAGGGATTAAATGCCCCAATCAAAACGTACACTTAGCCAAACTGAATAAAAAGTTAAAACCCATTGGTACACTGTATTCAGACCTTTCTTATAGGCAAGGATACACAAAGACTTAACATAAAGGGATGGAGGTAGATCTACCAAACTAATGGAAAGAAAAAAAAATCAGATTTGAACTCAGACCTGGAACAAGCAAACTTAATAAATATTTACAGAACCTACCACCCCATATCCATAAAACATATTTTTTTTTCAATATTATATCATACCTATTCTAAAAGTGATCACATAATAGGAAATAAATCACTTTTTAGTTTGCATAAGCATTTCACAGATTTAAATGAAATCCTGAGCAATAGAGCAAGATTTTCGTTCTCTCTCCTTCTTTCTCTTTCTTCCTTTTTTCTCTTTTATTCTACTTCTGTCTTAAAAAAAAAAAAATAACTTCCCCTCTCTCTTTCTCCTTTTGAAAAAAAAAAAAAAAAGAATTCACGAAACGTAGATTTAATGCTGTTGAAGTCAGTTTAAGTAGAATATTTCACTGTTGCAATAATGAGATCCAATAGCTCCATGGTCATTGTGGTTTCATGAAAATTTGGTTTTGGTTCTTTAGGACATCTTTTTTTCTGCTGCAAAGTGCAGATGATTGCAGAGTGTTGAAGCAGAATGCTATACTGATGATTTCCTCATATTTAGTAAGGGGCATCACTCACTTCCTGTACAGCAGTTGGGCAAGCCTCAGGCAGGCAGATGAGGGAGGACACCCACCCATCTGTTTGGCACCATATATCTCATAAGATATGCAGAATGCTTTCAGTAAACACAGATGAGCTGTCTGGCCTGCCCTCCAAGACTCATTATTTTATTACTAGATTTGATACTATGATAAAATGTGGCAGGTTGAGACTGTTACTAGGAAGCTTTTTTTGAAGAGCACATTTCCTTCTCAGATTCTCAGTAAGCTGCAGAATTAAATAGTTTATCATTGAAAAGTTTATACACTATACTACATGTGATTTAAAACAAGGAGAGGTTTTAGTATCTGATGTATTGGCTTGCTTGGTGTTCTCTCTCCTCTTTTGCTACAGAGAGGCAGAACATTAAAGTTATGTGAGTTTTCCATTCATTTACCCAGCATTTTTTGTATGTGTTGGGGGTCATCACTGAGTCAGGCACTGTATCGGTGTCTCATCATAAATCCTCATAGCCCGTTTGTTGGGGTCAGCATTTCAGGGGTGATAACTGTTTAATATTTTTGGATCAGATACAGATGTACTGTGGGTAAGCTATTTAGGCTTTTCATAGATAACTCAGCCTCATAACAGTGTCTTGGAACATTTCCTAATTTAGGAAGAGATGAGAGGCAGATTTCTGTTTACACCCCATTGGATTAGAAATGGCCAGTATCTTTAAGTCTAGAGGGTCTAATCTGCTTTACATAAGTCATTCAGTAGGCAATCATATTAAATTTTTAGTTAGCCATGTACCTTCATTACCCAAAGAAGATAAATGTTTGCTGAAATGAATTCTGTTAAAATAGTAATATAAATGGAAAAAGTTGAATTCATTCCTTGTGATACTTTCTATGAAGTACTAATCCCATCTTCCTTACCTTTGCCCCAAAATTGGAACTTTAGACCACTTTGGGGAACAAACAGAAACCCGACCTCAGTGATTCTTAGTGGAGGACATACACCCTTTTTGGAGTGGGGAGAGGAGGACTGGTATGAAGAGGGTATTACAGAATCTTCAGGGATAGTTTTTTACCTATCTAGTGCATGCATGCCTACCATAAAAATCATTGATGGCAAGAGCTGTCACTCTCAAAGGGAGTGAACCATTTATACCTGGAAAGAGCTAAGAATGTTTGTTCTAGATTGCCTCCAGCCTACAGTTGAAAGTGCCTAATAAGCTTGCATGATTACTCTACCTGTCCTTTACTCGCAAATTTTAGAACATATTTTGATAAGTCATGATCTATGTGTCTATATTTATTTGCCTTTTTTCTTTTTTTTTTTGGCCTGTTAGGGTTTTTTTGATGGCCTTCGAACAGAACTTGCCACATACCCAGGTATAATAGTTTCTAACATTTGCCCGGGACCTGTGCAATCAAATGTTGTGGCGAATTCCCTAGCTGGAGAAGTCACAAAGGTAAAAATTTCTAGTTGGGAATAATTTGAATGTTTACTAGTTATATATTAGTTTGACGTATTGGTGTTTTATCACTGTATATCAGGGTTTTCTTAGAACTGCTTTTTTTGTGAATTATTCACAAAACACACAACTGCCATTATGAAAATTGTTTATGGAATTTCATGCGCTAAATGCATTAATAGTTTGATTTTTATTACTAAAGTGATAATTGTCATTAAGCACATTAAGGTGATGCAATTCTAATTAAAAAGAAAGAATCTTTATCTTTTAGTTAGCCTGCACTGTGTTATTTGGTAAGCATGTGGTTTCTGTTAGGCTTTTTGAAATATTACAAATAATTTATAAACTTCCATTAGTACCTATTGAGACTTCTAAGGGGCATGAAGCTCTACTAAAGGAACCACTCAACTAGATGGCATTTGAGTCCTTTCTAGCTTAAAGTTCTGTGAAATTGCATGGATAAATTCACTTAATTTTTAAATTTTCTTAGACTGTAGGCAATGCTGGAGATCAGTCCTTCAAGATGGCAACCAGTCGTTGTGTGCGGCTGATGTTAATCAGCATGGCTAATGATTTGAAAGAAGTTTGGATCTCAGAACATCCTTTCTTGGTAGTAGCTTATTTGTGGCAATACATGCCAACCTGGGCCTGGTGGATAACCAGCAAGATGGGGAAGAAAAGGATTGAGAACTTTAAGAGTGGTGTGGTAAGACCAATTTCTAAGTTTCTAAATAATATGTATCAATCTTGCAGGAAGCTACAGAATTTTCCAGTGTTAAACTTTCTGGCTGGGTGCAGTGGCTCATACCTGTAATACCAGCACTTTGGGAGGCCAAAGCAGATCACTTGAGGCCAAGAATTCAAGACCAGCCCGGCCAACATAGCAAAACCCCGCCTCTACTAAAAATACAAGTAGCAGCCTGGCATGATGGTGCACGCCTGTAATTCCAGCTACTCGGGAGGCTGAGGCATGAGAATTGCTTGAACCCAAGAGGCGGAGGTTGCGGTGAGCCAGGATGGTGCCACTGCATTCCAGCCTGCACGATAGAGTGAGACTCTGTTTCAAAAACAAAAAAACCTTCCTAACCCTCGACCAATCTCAATGAGATATAGATATAGATATATAAATATATAATATAAAAGGTATTTTATCCCCATGCATTATCTGTTGGTGTACTATAAATTATTACTAGTCTTAGAGAAAGAAGTGTTTTACAAGGTAAAATCAAATCAAAGATTGCATTTTTTTCTTCTATACTTACAGTTTGACCAGTGTGTGTGTCAAAATGCTCTTTCCCTACTGTTTCTCCCCACTAGCTCCTACCCATCCTACCAGTCTTAGCTCCTGTGTCACCTCCTTGGAATGGTACCTAGCTTTCCCTATCACTTCTCCCCAGGACCAGGTGCATCCCAGCCCCTGTGCTTTCCTGTCAAAGCATTTATTGCATTGTTAAAATAGATGCATGTGCTATGTAATACTCATTGGTTTTACCTCATTCCTGAAGTACTCTGCACATCTAAGATGTGCCTATGCCCCTATCTAAGGAAATATGCTGATTACTTATTCTTTCAGCACCCATTCTTTGCAGCAATTAGTTGGGGAATATTATTAACTATTTCTGAGAAATTGTGACCTTCAAAAGAATTTAGTTTGTAGACAGTATAGGAAATGTAATGAATTAGACCATAAATTATAGATGATTATGCAGCAAAAGATTATTGCTGAGGATGGTTTTTATTGCTAGCTTTTGATATACTTTGCTACCACCTTCTTTTAAAAATTAATCCATAGGGATTGATAGATAAAAAGAGAATTATAAAACAGGACCATACTATACATACCTGCAAATAATTAAGCAATCCACAAATTGTTAATCTGTTCCAACTCTTTGCAGGACAGTGAAAATGAATTAGGGGGAAAAAAGTTAAAAACACAACAAAATGCTTAAGAGACTTAAAAGGTTATCAGACTGGGTCATGACACATTAAAACATCCAGAGTGTGAAAAATCACAAAGGGGCTTTTCATTTTTTACCCAGTAGTAATGTGGAACAGTTTACTTTGGGCCAAATCACTTATGAGTGTTTTGGTATTCTTGGGACTTGGTAGTGTGCGTAGAAACTCTAAAGGTGGAGCTTCATCAAAGATTATGCCTGAATTTTAAATCTGGAGGACAGCTGATGCAGTGGCTTTGTGCCCAATGATAGACTGAGTTGGGAGGGAAAGGCCACCTCATTACAGAGGAAGCACAGCCTCCTGGCAAAGCGCATGCAGCCTGGTGCTAGGCTACCTGAGTTCAAATCCCGGCTCTGCCACATGCCCTTAAAGCAAGTTACTTCTCTATCACTCAGTCTCCCCATCTATTAATATAAGGTAGAGATTAATGATGGTAATAGTGCCTAGTCACAGGACTGTTATGGGAATTACATGAGTTTAATATATGAAAAGCACTTAAAACACAACTTGGAGTGTTGTTAAGTGTTAAGCTGTTGTGCTTCCCCCCCCTTCTCATCTTAAGTTAGATATAGCAAGATATTTAGCTTCCTTAATGATCAAAAACTTTCTTTATAATTGACAAATAAAAATTATATATATTTAAGGTATACATTGTGATGATCTAATATACACTGTAAAATGATTACAGCAATCAAGCTAATTAACACATCTGTCACCTCAAAGTTACCTTTGTATAGTGAGAACATTTAAGATCTACTTTCTTAGAAAATTTCAAATATGCAATACAGTATTATTAACTATAGTCACCATGTATACATTAGGTCCTTTGATTTGTAAGTTATGTTATATATCTTATAACTGAAAATTTCTACCATTTTTCTTTGAGACAAGGTCTCGCCCTGTCACCCAGGCTGGAGTCTGCAGTGACGCGATCATGGCTCACTGCAACCTCCACCTCCCAGGATCAAGCAATCCTCCCACCTCAGCCTCCTGAGTAGCTGAGACTACAGGCGCACACCACCATGCCTGGCTAGTTTTTGTATTTTTTGTAGAGACAGGTTTTTGCTATGTTGCCCAGGCTAGACTCAAACTACTGAGCTCAGGCGATCCACCTGCCTTGGCCTCCCAAAGTGCTGGGATTATAGGTGTGAGCCAGTGAGGCCACTAAATTCTTTTGAGGGTCATAATTTCTCAGAAATAGTTAATAATATTCCCCAACTAATTGCTGCAAAGAATCGGTGCTGAAAGAATGAGTAATCCACATATTTCCTTAGACAGGGGCATAGGAACATCTTAGATGTGCAGAGTACTTCAGGAATGAGGTAAAACCAATGAGTATTACATAGCACATGCATCTATTTTAACAGTAGATGTGTATCCTTTGACCAAGATCTCCCCTTTTCCCCATCTTCTGGCTCCTGGCAACCATCATTCTAGTCTGCTTCGAGTATGACTTTTGTAGATTCCACGTAAGTGAAATCATATAGTACTTGTTTTTCTGTATCCTGGTTATATCACTTAGCAGTAATGTTCATTAATTATCCATGTTTTCACAAATGGCAGGAGTTCCATCTTTTTATGGCTAAAAAATATTCCAGTGTGGACGAATATTCCATATATATACACACCCACACACCCACACACACACCCACACACACACACCACATTTTCTTTATCCATTCATTCACTAATGACACCTAGGTTTTCTAATTTGTTTCTCAAGATTTACAAGGATTCTTAATAGTGAACCATAGTGATATAGCTCCTCAAAACAGAAGGACTTAAATGTTAAAATCTGGGGTAAATAGTAGCAGTTACTGATTCATATTTCTGTCCCTCTTTTACAGGATGCAGACTCTTCTTATTTTAATATCTTTAAGAGAAAACGTGACTGAAAAGAGCACCTGTACTTTTCAAGTCACTAGAGGGAGAAATGGAAAACATGAAAACAGCAGTCTTCTTACTCTTCTGAATAATCTGAGACTAATTTGTGATTTTACTTTTTAATAGATATGACTTTGCTTTCAACATGTCATGAAATAAAAAATAAATAATAAATGATTGCCGTGAATCTTGCAAAAAAGGTATTCACTCATACTATATGCTTTGATAAAATAACCTTTTAAAATACTTTAGCACATATGCTTAAAATCTAAGTTAACACACATCTGACCAAAGAATTATAGTAATCCATTTCACATGTCTTAGTCTGTTTGTGCCACTATAACAAAATACCACATATTTGGTAATTTATAAACAATAGAAATCTATTTCTCATGACTCTTGAGGCTGGGAAATCTAAGACCAAGGCACCGGCAGAATTAGTGTCTGGTGAAGGCTGATCTCTGCTTCCAAGATGGCACCTCATTGCTGCATCCTCCACAGTGGAGGAATGTGTGTCCACATGGTGGAAGGGACAGAAGGGCAAGAGGGGAAAAATTCCTTTAAAAGAGCATTTAATCCCATTCATTACTCAGTCACCTCTTAAAGGCCACAACCCTTAATACTGTTGCATTGGGGATTATTAAGTTTCAACATGAATTTTGGAGAGGACAAAAACATCCAAATCATAGCAATGTAAATGTATGGAATATTTCATACCAAGCAGAGTGATGGGTAATGAGCAGATACAAAGAATTATTAGAAATATTACCTCCAAGATGCTTATACTTTCTTAGAAAAGTTGACAGGAAATACCTGTTGTATGTCTTATGCTGTACTGCAGTGCTTAGTATTAATTAACTAATTCCCCATAACAGCCCACTAAGATAGATGGTATTATCTATATTTACAGAAGAAAAAAGGGCAACAAGGTTTTACTTTTCCAAGGTCAAGGTCACAAAGCTAGTAAGGGGTAAAGCGATGATTAGACTTAGCTCAGGAAGATTCCACTGGCAACTCTTTACTTCTACTATGATTAATTTAATGTTTAACACCTTACAGGAGAAACAATGCACATGCACTAATAGAAAATCATCAGGAGTGACAAGTAAAGAAAATCATGGTCCTTATCTGCAAGCAGTTGACAATTTAGCTGAAGCCAAAGTAACATACATAAAATAACTAGAATATTTGTTAGGCAAGTTGTAAGCCACCCAAGTGGCTGTCTTTGGGAAATGGGGAAGATGACATGTGGTGGAGGTACACCATGACGTATGGCGGGTAGAAGCAATGGAATAAGTGTATACATAAGAACATGGATATGTTCTAGAGGCATGGTAATGAGTGAAGAAAAACACTAACAGAATTCTGTTCACATACACAAATATATGTGCACAAAAGATAGTGCTCATTTTGCAAGAAAACATACAAACTAAATATACACATTAGATGTATATTTAGGTATTGTAATGATTACTTAAAATGGGGAGGAAAATGGGGGTACACTATGGGGATAAAATATAATAGAGAGGACTCTTGCATAACCACTGATTAAAACTGGAATAATGACGTTATTTATTGACTACAACACACCACTTATGAAAATGAAAAGATTGGAATAATTCTAGAATGCTACAAAATGACATATGTCATGTGGCCTGGTACAGACTATAGGCATAATAGTTCAGGAAAGGGAGATCTGCAGATAGAATAGTGTGGAAGCCCTTCCTAGTGAAGGTGTCCCTTGCACTGGGCCTTGAAAGAAAGGAATATAGAGATTAAGAGAAGCTTCAGTAGGCCAGGTTCCAGATCAGTTTTGTTTTATTCATCATTGAGTCTCTAGTGCCTGCCTAGCATTGTGCCTGCCGATGTCTGTTCAACTACTCCAGCCAATGCACAGTAGAAGAGGTATATATAAATTAAAATCTTTTTATTCTTCTGTATGGTATTTTTCTTTTTTCATTTTTGAGATGGAGTCTTACTCTGTCACCCAGGCTGGAGTGCAATGGCACCATCTCGGCTCACTGCATCTCTGCCTCCCAGGTTCAAGCGAATCTCCTGCCTCAACTCCCAAGTAGCTGGGACCCCCAAGTAGTGGTCTGCACCACCATGCCCGGCTAAGTTTTTTATTTTTAGTAGAGACCGGGTTTCACCATGTTGGGGCTGGTCTCAAAACTCCTGACCTCAAATGATCCACCTAGTTCGGCCTCCTAAAGTGCTACTGCTTCCAGCCTGTGTATGATATATTTCTATGGCATGTAATTTTCTGTACACAGCTTCTTTCTTTTTAGGCTCTTTTGTCAACAGCACAAGATGGAAAAGGCAGCTTTATGTCAAGGTGCATTTTGTCAAAGCCAGGGGCAATAAAAACCAAATGTTCACATTTAACTTTTTTGTAAGTATTTATTATTCTGCATTGATGTATTTCTCAATCATTGTCCTGAATGGTCTTTTTACGTAGGAAGGAAATGGTGTGTTCATTAGTCCAAAGCTGAAACACAGTTGGGATTGTGTAAGGTGACAGCAGATGAGCTGGTAAAAGTTAGCAGAAGCGCTGGCTTTAAAGTCAGTCTGCTCAACTACTGGATTCACAAGTAAGCCACATGAGACCTCAGTCACAATCAGTAATTCAAAGGCAGATTTAATGAATTTCCTGTTATTTCTGACATCTTTACTGAAGTATAGTTGATGTATGACAAACTGCACATATTTAAACTTACCATACAATATGGTAAGTTTTGTCTGTGGCTACACTTGTGAACCATAACCACAATAGGGAGAGTAAACACATAAATCAGCCCCAGAAGTTTCCCTTTGCCCCTTTGTAATCATTTCCCTTTGCCCACCTCATTCCAAGCAACCAATGGTGTAATTGCATTATTGTGGATGAGTTTGCATTTTATCATTTTATATAAATGTAATCACACACTTTGTACACATAAGCTGCTGGCAGGAATGTAAATGATACAATTAATTTGAAAAAGACTTTTAGCAGTTGTAGGATATTCAGATTATTTCATCTTGGTTGAGTTTTACTAGTTTTTGGTTTTCAAGAATCAGATTATTTCTTCTAAGTTGTCAAGTGGCATAAGCTGAAAGTGACAGTATTTCCTCATAATCTTAATGACTGCCTGATTTGTAGTGATATTCTTCATTTCATTCTTGGTAATGATTTGTGTTTTTTTCTTTCTGTCAGTTTTTCTACAGGTTTATGGATTTTCTTGTTTTTTTTTTTTTGAAGAACCAGTATTTTGTGTATTTTTCTCTTTTCAGTTTCATTCATTTCTGCTCTTTGTTATTTCCTTTCTTTTGCCTGCTTTGCGTTTATTTTGCTATTCTTTTTCTTGTTTCTTGTGGTGGGAAGTTAGGTTATTGTACTGAGATCTTTCCTCTTTTCTGACATTTAGCTTCCTAAGTATTCCCTGGGATGTAGGAGACAGCTCTAGGAGACACATGGGGCTGGCTATCTGGCTTTTGGAGAGACTTTTTTTTGTCTACCTCAAGACAAGAGTAAAAGGAGACCCTCTCGGGTGGGGAGAAGAGGACAGCTGCCTCTTTAGTTTTTAAAAGTAGGGAAGAATAATTTTCCTTGTCCCTTGCCTATGCAGTGCTTGGCCCCTTACATAGCAAAAATCCCATGAGTTCTTATCAGGTTGCCCTGGGGATATGGACTAGCATGAAGGTGGGCAGGTGCACTTATAATTATCCTGAGTAAAAAAAAAAATCTATCGCTGACCCAGAATATCTTATGTGGAAACTCAGGGTAAGAATAATAAAGATGAATATTAAAAAGCAAGTTTTTATGAGTGATTACCGATTTATCAAATATCTTTTCTGGATCTACTGAAATATTTTTCTCCTTTCATTATGTTAGTGTGTTGAATGATACTGATTTTCAACTATCACACCAACTTCACTTTTTCAGTGAGGTTTTTCAAGCCAACTTGTGATTTATTATTCTGTGTGTGTAGGGGTGTGTGTGTGTGTGTGTGTGTGTGTGTGTGTAGTTTAGTTTGCTAGTATTTTGTTTGGGATTTTTGCATTGATGTTGAGGGGAATGAAATAGGTCCCTTTTTCATAAAGTCCTTGCCAGGTTTTGGTATCTAGATTTTCTGGCATCATAAAATGAGTTGGGGAGGGTTCCTGTATTTCTACTGCTCTTTGTAAGAATTAAAGATTGTCTTTCCATTGACGAATCCATCTAGGCCTGTAGTTTTCATTATGGAAAAGTAAATAAAGTAACTGTAGGTTCCATTTCTTTAGCAGATAGGGAACTACTCCAATTTTCTATTTTTTTTCATTTGTCAATTTTGGCTCTTCCATATTTTACAAAATTTGTTCACTTCATCTTAAATTTCCAAATTACTGGCATGAAGTTGTGTACATATTTTGTCAAATGACTGTAGGATTTGTAATATTCTTTCATTCCTGATATTGGTTATTTGTGTTTCTTCCTTTTTCAGTCTACCAGATACTTATCAATTATCCTTTCAAAGAGTCAACTTTTGGCTTAGTTGATCCATTTTATCTTCATTTCCTACTCCATTAATTCTTGTTCTTATCTTTTTTATTTCCTTTATTTTCTTCAGGTTTAATTTGTTATTCTTAGAACTTTTTAAGGTAACTTCTAGGTTCATTTTCAGTCTTTTTTTTTCAAATGTGCATTTAAGACTATAAATTTCCTTCCAAGCATAGCTTTAGGTGTCTACGTAAGTTTTGACACACAGCATTTTCACTATTCAGTTTAAATATATTCTAATTTACATTCTAATTTACTGTCTGATCTGTGAGTTATTTAGAAGTGTATTTCTTAATTTATAAACTTAATAGAAATTTTCTATTTTTGAAATTGTTATTGATTTCTAAGTGAATGAAACATGGCCAAAGAATACATTCCATCCTTATGACTTAGAATATGGTCAGTTTTGATAAGTATTCTACCTGCATTTGAAAATAATGTGTATTTTGCAGCTGTCTGATATTCTGTTTTATATATGCCAATTAGGTTAAGTTTTAAAATATTATTCCAATCTTTACATATTTACGTATCTTTGCATGGCTGCTGTTCTGTTGCTAAGCATATTAAAATCTGGAATGCAGCTTTGTCTTTTCTCATTTTAGTTCTGTTCATTTCCACTTAAGTATTTGAAGCGATATTGTTACATCATTATTAGACCTGTTGAAACTTTCTCATGAATCAAATCTTTTATCATTATAAATTGTCTCTCTTTATAATACTTTTCACCTTAAGATCTACACTGAATAATGTTGGGATAGTCACCAAAGTCTCCTGCCCCATTGTGTTTTTCATATTTCACACTATAACTTTTTCTATTCTTTTTTCCAACCCTTGTACTCCTATATTTAAGGCATCTCTTGCATTAAGGTACTTTGTGGGTTTTCTTTTCACTTTGATAATCTTTGCATTTAATTGGTACACTGTCTATTCCTACGAATGTTGTAACTGATATTTAGATTTAAATCTCCTAATCTACCATTTGATTTCTATTTGTCCTATTTGTTTTATATTTTCTCTCCTTTTTTGTCTGTTATTCCACTTTCGCCCTGTATTAGTGTTGTAGTTATATGATTATTTTGCTTTTTGCTGTTCTTTTAGTGGTTACCCCATAGATGACAAAGCAAAGTCTAATATTACTTATACTTTTATCTTCTTTCTGATAATTATAAAGACCTTGGAATTCCTGCACCAAAATTATACATTATTGTCATATGTTTTAACATTATTTATTTTAACCTCTGAGACTATTTTATATAGTTATTGTTCACTTAGATTTAATTGTATATTATTTTTTAAATTACTGTTAATTCCTACTTTTATCCCTAACCTTTTTCTGGGACCATTCTCCTTCTGTCTGAAGAGTACCCTTTACTATTACCTTTAATGACAATCTGCTATTAAATGTATTGTGTTTGAAAGTGCCATTGGCTTCATCCTTAAATAATTGTTTTTGGGTATTGAATTCTAAAATTGCAGTTATTTTCTTTCAGTAACTGGAAAATATCATTCCACTGATTTCTGGTTCCCATATTTTCAGTTGAGAAGTTAGCTGTCAGTTTAACAAAATTGTGGCTCATTTAAAAGTAATGTCTTTTATCATGTCTAGCTCCTTTAATGATTTTCTTTTTGTGTTTTATTTTTTCTTAGGATGTGCTAAGATGTAATTTTCTTTTTATTTATCATTCTTTGATCTTGCAGGTCTTGATGTGTTTTAAAAATTTGGAGAATTCTCAGTCATTATCTCCTCACAGGTTGCTTCTGCTATATTCTCTCTTCTCCGTCTGGAAATCCAGTAATGCGTATGTTAGATTTTCTCATGTTAACTCCATGTCTCTTATTCTCTCTACTGTATCTTCTCTTGTCTCTTCATTTTTCACATCTGGTATTTACTTCTGACAGAACTTTTAGTTCACTGATTCCTATTTCACTGTATCCAGTTTCTATCAAATCCATTCACTGATTTCTTAAACTTGATAAATGTACTTTTAAGTTTGGGACTTGTCAATTGATTCTTCTATATAGTTTCTGATTTTCTACTGAAATTCTCAGTCTGGTGTTTCAGATCTTTAAACACACTAAACGTAGTAATTTTAGACCCTGTGTTTAGTAGCTCATTATCTGAATCCCCTGTGGCTCTGTCCTATCATTTGTTGCTTCTTTTGGATTTTCATCATGTTGCCTTGTTTCCTCAGATGCCTTAAATAACTTTCCAACACTAAATGTAAAAAGTTATAAAAATAACTCAAAAGATCAGGCCAGAAAGGATTTACATTTGCTCTGGGTAGCTAGAGCCAAGGGTCACTAATCCAGTTTTGCAAAGTGAGAAGATCCTAACTGCATCTGGTTTTTCTTCACTCTTAAGATTTGGAAATGGTCCTTGGGGTCACAACCCAATGTATGGTCAGTTACTAGGGTTCCTTTCCCCTCCCCTTCTTCCTAAGAGCCTTGGTCTCCAGTTCTTGTCCAACTCAGCAGCAAGGCTGTCATAAGTGTTACTTAGCATCTCTCAACCACCTTATCCTGAATTGGCATGTCTTCTAAAAAAAAAAAAAAGCAGCCCCAAAATTGAGCTCAGGTCTCTAGGTTTCATTCAGCCGTAGATCTTAGTGATGTTATTCTTCACTGCCTTTTGGTTCTCTAATACCCTTAAGAAGATTTTAAAAATTATTTTGCTTGGCTTTTCTAGTTCTCTGAAATAGCTGGTATGAATGCACCTCTAAAAGTCAGAAGTAGAAAAGTAGGTTTTAGGGAAAATTCAGTAAGGTCAGTGTTAGCCCAAACTGCACCATTTCGTATGCTCCCCATTATTTTGCAGACCTTGATCAAAGTGAAATATTTCACAGGTGTTCGGTCAGTGAAAAGCATCCTGCCTAACCACCAGACCCAAGGCAGACAAAGGCCCAACTAAAGAAACATCCCTATCATATCTTGTTGGGCAAAGGCCCAAGGAACACCACAATGACATCCTGCCAGAACAAGGGCCAAAACCACCTCAACATGGGAACATCTTATCAATATCCTGCTGGGCAGCAAGCCATACTGCCCAGACTCCTCCCATCCATACCAATAAGTATGCCCTGTCTGTAAGCAGCAGTGGGCTCTGGCATTAAGCTGGTTCCCTACTTCTGCAGGTTTTATGTTGGACATAAAGTCTTCATTTGCTCTCAAACCACCCTCTTTCTGTGTGTATGTGTGTGTCTTTCTTTAATCCTCACCTTCCCTTCAAAGTCTAGGTCAGTTTTTAATATATCAAGTGAAGATATCAAATAAATAATATATATAGGTTCAGTGTAAGAAGAGAGGTTGGGTTAGGTACATATATTTGATCATCATCAATTTACTGATACTTCCAGTCTTGAAGTAGATGAGATTATCTATGGTGAATGTAGAAATACCAAGTAGGGCCTAGAATCAACTGTTGAGAAATTCTAAAATTTAGAGGTCAGGTAGAAGAGGAAAGCAGCAAAGATGATTGAGGAGTTGCTAGGAAGATAAGAAGAAAGCAAAGATAATGTAGTATCAGCAAAGTCCAAAAGAAAACACAAAAGCTGATTCAAGGAATGGTCAAATGTGTCAGTCACTACTAGCTGGTTTGACAATAAAGAGGTCAATAGTGAGCTTAATAAAAACTTTTTCTTTAAATTTAGGGGAGTAGTGGAGATGGGATCAAGATTTGAATGGTTTGACAAGTAAATGAAAGAGAAAACTTGGCTATGAATGAAATGGAGATGTGGGAGCAGTTTGAGGAGGATGCAAGGTTAAGGGAAGGCATAGGTTGGCATTATTATCATAGTGAAAATCTCTAAACAACTTTAATTTCTCATTATTTGGGAGATAGAGGTCCAATAAATAATATCTAGCAATAGAATATTATGCTGTCATTAAAACTGATAATTACAGCCAGCCGCGGTGGCTCACACTTGTAATCTCAACACTTTGGGAGGCTGAGGCGGGCAGATCATGAGGTCAGGAATTCGAGACCAGCCTGGCCAACATGGTGAAACCCTATCTCTACTAAAAATACAAAAATTAGCTGGGCATGGTGGGGCAAACCTGTAATCCCAGCTAGTTAGGAGGCTGAGGCAGGAGAATCACTTGAACCCGGGAGGTGAAGGTTGCAGGGAGTTGAGATCGTGCCACTGCACTGTAGTCTGGGCAACAAAGAGAGACTCCATCTCAAAAAAACAACAATAAGAAAAACAAAACAAATAAAAAACCTGATAATCATGAAGTACTTTTAATGACATGAGAAAATATTTCTACATGATGAAGATATAAAGGTATACAGCTAGTAAATCTCAATTATGTAAATTAAATTGTAAGTCTGAGATGTGAACTCAGAGTAATACAAAATCTTAATAACTATATTACCTCCAAAAAAAAAATGTTAACATACAGATCTCTTGAATTCATTATCTGAAAAATGGTCCTAAAAGTTTTGCTTTAACATTGTTAGAGGGAATTGGCCCACATACTAAATAAATGGAATATTAACAGTTTAATTGGTACATTTCATATAACTTGAAAGATTTCTAAAGAGAATGCATTACTCTATTACAAATCTAGGGGGCTCCTATTGATTTAATTGGAAATTAAGAACTAGAGAAATCTGATCTCTCAACTGATACAGATTCATTGTTAATCCCCCTTACATGTATCTGTAAAAAGTTCCTAAGCAAGAAGAGAATGAAAATAAAATTCAGATCGCACTGTAAAAATTTTCTTCTCATCTCCTTTTGATTTTAGTTCATATACCTTAAGAAACTAGTGACTGGTAGTCCTGTTGGGTAAATCATTTTTTCAGAAGCAGTAAATTCAGTTGAAAAAAATATATAATGATTTAGATCTATGCTCTAGTAGTTATATGCAGATTACCCTAACATTGCTCTTCCTGTGAATATTCACATGATGAATGGGATAAAGTCTGCTCCTTTCACATACATCAAAAGGATATTTGAAAAGGATATTTGTGAACTGAAGTCTATGAAAGGAAAGGAATTGAAATCTATGAAAGGAAACTACATTCTTTGTATAAAAACATTCAGACAATATTAGATGATAAAACAGCACATTGGAAAACACTATAAATATATTTCAAACAAATATATATACATTATGTTGACCTTGAACAGGATCCATTATCATTACTTAGAACACTGACATGCATATCTTTTAAGTCTGCAAAAATTACATAGCTGTTAACTTAGTATGGCAACTCACCTATCACACATTTAAGACAGCATTAAACAATTCATTATGTAATGATTATACAAATGTTTTATCATATTTTACCAAAGCCTACTAAAGTACAGAGGGCACAAATAATGGTCAAATAGTTCTATACTTTTATGTGAGACATAAAGATGATTTTGTTGCTTTTTAAAACCATTAAGATGGCTAAGAGAACCAATTTTATGGATCTTAGCTGTTCTCAGGCATCTGAATGGGGCAGGGAGAAGTCTAATGAAGTCACAAAAACCAGTTACTTTTAGAATGAAAAATTAAAAACTTTGCATGTGATGACATGACAAGTCAAAAGGAGCTCTAATGCAAATGTATATGGAGAGGTTTTGAAGAATAAATTGGATATCCCAGGGGAGGATCTGCCGCTTGTACCGTAAGATTTCTTAAAAGTAGTGGATGAGCTTGTATACTATAACGTTCTTCATCATCATTTGTAGCATAAAGTAATTCCCATGAAAGATTGGCCCACTGACCTTTAACAGCTTCAGCATTTAACTTCCCCACTTGGACCAATAATTCTTGAAGGCTAAGTACTCTCCCAGTGTAAACTCCCTTTAAAGTAAAAGGGTGGGGGGAGGAGAAAAAGAAAAGAGATTACATTTAGCTCTTTGTATTTTATTTATAAACAGAGAAAAATTGCATTGTAATTAGGCAAACTTTTCCCAAGGTCAAAAAACAGAAAGTAGTGTTTTAAAATGTACATAACAAGTTGCTTGTACTCAGAATCAAGAATCACCTCTACTTTCTTGGTCCTTTAAATAAAAGTTTCCTGGCAGCCATCTCAATCTTAGTCACTTCTCTTTGTCTGCCTTCTCTGATCTGTTGCCTTGGCAATGCATAGTCATAAATACTATTTGGTGGTGAATGACACAATAGGCTCTTTTTAAATAGGTTTGTGGAGATATAATTCACGTTCCGTACAATCTACTTACTGTATGCAATTCAATGGTTTTTATTAGAGTCACAGATATGTGCAACCATAACCACAGTTAGTTTTAAAACATCATAACCTCAAGTAGAAGCCTTGTACCCTTTAGTTATCACCATCCTATCTCCTCACTGACCCTTCCCTAAGCAACCACTAACACGCTTTTTACGTTTATAGACTTGCCTCTTTTGTAAATTTCACTTGAAATGAATCCTATATGTGGTCTTTTGTGACTGATTTCTTTCACTTAGCATATTTTCAAGATTCATCTGTGTTGTAGCATGTATCAGTACCTTATTCCTTTTTATGGCAGAATAATATTCCATTATATGGATATACTGAAATTTGTCTTCAGCAGTTGATGTACAGTTGGGTTGTTTCCACCTTATAGCAATTAAGAATAATGTCGCTGAGAGAGATCCAAGATGGCCGATTAGCAACAGCTCAGGAATGTAGCTCCCAGTGAAAACGCAGAGAAC
>PVKP010043342.1:0-17438 GCA_004027715.1 Plecturocebus donacophilus
TGCCATTTTAGCTAGATGACACCAAAAAGAGCTTGCATTTGGCTGCCAGGACTTCCCTCACCTGTCTTCACCTGCCCCATCTAATCTCTTTCACTTTCTCAAATTGAACTGTTTACCCTGGGAGGCCAGACTCAGTCTCCCTTTTCACTGTTTCTCCTGCTGTGCTCCCACATGGTATGCCTTCCCACTTCTCTTTGGCTCTCCAAATTTTGTCATTCAAAGACCTAGCTCAAGAGTCTTTGCCTTGTCCTTCAAGACTTATGTCTCTTCTTGGGTCACAAGGACTTTCCCTTTGATGAACTCCAGTTATACTCAGTACCGAATAGTGTAAGCATATTTTTGTTTTCCGTTAGTATTTTGCTAGTGCAGCTTTGGTGGACAATAGGATGCGTCTGAAATAGCATAGGGATTTAGCCTGCATTGCTATCAAACTGCCTGGGCTCCCGGTGACATATCTTACAGGTATCTCTAGCTCAGCAACTTTCTTAACATCAGCAACTTTTCCATCCTCAATCCACCCAACCCCAACTCCTCACCTCTGTCAAAACTACTTCTCTTCTTTTGTTCCTTATCTCACTAAATTATGTGCCACCATCTAGCCAGAAACTGTGGGTCATCTTTTACCATTATTTCTCCCTTATGTCTTAATAATCATAAAGTATAATTTTCTCTCCTAAATATCCCCAGCTTCCTCTCAGTTCTGTTTACCACTACTCTTGCTACCATTCTCAGAGTTGTCACTTCTTCTTCCCTAGATTATTATAATAACTTCCATTAGGTGATGTATCTCAAGATCAGGAAACTCCAGCCTTGCCCTCTTCAATCTTTACCCCATTATGCAACCAGAATAATGTTTTTTAAATTCTCATACTGTCCCTTCCCTTTATACTCTCATTTCCCTGCTTAAACCTTTTGTCTCTCAGGATAAAGTTCCAGCCCATTCAAAGCCCTTTCACAATCAAGTCTTTTTTTCCAACCCTCTAGTCCTATCTGTTCTTACTTTCCCACTGTATTAGTCAGGGTTTTCCAGAGAAGCAGAACCAATAGGATATATAGAGAGATAGACATTTAAGGAGACATTATGAGAATTAGTTCAGGCAATTATGGAGTACAAGAAGTTCCACAATCTACCATTTCCAAGCTGGAGATCCAGGAAAGCCAGGGATCTCTTTCAGTCCAAGTTCCAATGTCTGAGCACCAGAGGAGCTGATGGTCTAACTCCTAGTTTGAGGTTGAAGGCTTGAAAACTGGGTCAAAGTTCCTGAGAACTTGGGTGCAGGGGCGGGGGGAGGGGGCTTGCTTCTGTTGCAAGACCCAGAGTCTGAAGGCTCAAGGACCAGGAGCTCTGATGTCTGAGATCAGGAGCAGATGGATGTCTTAGATCAAGATGAGAGAGAGAGAATTCATGCTTCCTCCACCTTTTTGTTCTATTTGGGCCTTCAGTGGATTGAATGATACTTACTGGTATTGATGAGGGTAGATCTTCTTCACTAATATTCAAATGCTAATGTTTTCTAGAAATACCCTCACAGACATACCCAGAAGTAAAGTGTGTGTGTGTGTGTGTGTGTGTGTGTTTTGTTTTTACCCAGCTATGTGCACATCCCTTAGCCAAGTTGATGCATAAAATTCCCCATTACCCCTAATTTAACTTCATCTCCAGCCAGATTGAACAGCTTGCACAATGCATCAGACTCTCTCTTGCTATTAGAGCTTTGCACATGCTGGTTCCTCTGCTTGGAGTGCCTTTCTTCCAATGACTGTTCACTTCTACTTCACTTAGACATTATCTTCTCTAGGAAATTTCTTTGACTCAAGTGTTATTCCTGTGTGTGTGTGTTCTTTCTCTTTTTTTTTTTTTTGAGACAGAGTTTTGCTCTTGTTGCCAGGCTAGAGTGCAGTGGTACAATCTTGGCTCACCACAACCTCCGCCTCCTGGATTCAAGCAATTCTCCTGCCTCAGCCTCCTTAGAGGCTGAGATTACAGGCATGTACTACCCACGTCTGGCTAATTTTGTATTTTTAGTAGAGACGGGGTTTCTCCATGTTGATTAGGCTGATCTTGAACTCCCAACCTCAGGTGATCCGCCCTTCTTGACCTCCCAAGGTGTTGGGATTACAGGCATGTGCCACAATGCCTGGTCACTCCTGTGTGTTTTTATAGTATCCTGAGCTTACCTCTTTTTATGCATTAAATTGTGTCTTCCTAAATCATATGTCGAAGTTCTAATCCCCAATACCTATGAATATGACCTTATTTGGAAATAGGTATTTGCAGATATAATAAGTTAAGATGCAGTCATTAGGGTGGGCCCTAATCCAGTAAGACCGGTGTCCTTATAAGGGAAAATGCCATGTGAAGATCAAGACACAGAGGGTGAATTCTATGTGATGACAGAGGTAGCTATTAGAATGATGTAGCTCAAGACCAGGAATCTCAAGGATTGACAGCCACCACTAGAAGCTAGGAAGAGTCACACAGGGGTTCCACCCAGAGTCTCAGAGGGAACATGGACCTGCTGACACCTCGATTTCTGACTGCTAACTTCCAAATCTGTGAGATAATAAATCTCTCTGTTGTTTTAAGTCACCTACTTTGTGGTACTTTTTTAGAGAAGCTCCAGGAAACTCATACAATCCTATTGTATTTATCACACTATATTATATTAGCATGACAGTTTTGCTTATCTTTTTTTCTCTTGAAAGGTGATAGTGAGTCTTAGACAACTTTGAAATCTAGTGTACTTCTCAGCCCCTAGGAAATAGTAGTTGTTCAATAACTAGTGGATAAATGATAAAGACAGTGTTATAAAATGAACTGAAATATTATAATATCTCTAGTACAATACCTGACAAGGAGACGTACTTGGTGAATTTAATTGCTTTCTTTTCTGCAAAATCTTCTGAGGGGCAAGGACTCAGCCTTCTTCTCCCTTGTGTCCATTCTCAGTGCCTGACATAGTGCAATAGGAACCATATGGGCCCCCTAACCATGCATATGCTCCTCCACATCCTTCAGTTTTCCTGGCACTTAGGGTTAGGATCATGTACTGGAATCTGCTCAATATGCTATGGATGAAAGTGATATTAACCAAATCCATCCTGATTAACACTCTGGAGTTTTTTCCCCATGCCATGGTAACCTTGGGGTCACCATATCCCAGAATGAGTAGCACAAGATAAGAGACAGTGTCCTGACCTGCACAAGACTCTACATGATTGAAAAGTAAACCTTTACACTGTGTTAGCGCCTGTGCTTTAGAAGATTACTTATGACCATGGTAGAGCCTAGCATATCTTGACTAATATACAAAACAATGTGGACACATGGGAGGTGCAGAGAAGTGCCTGTTGGTTGACTAATTAAATCATCACAGCAAGTAAGATATCAGAGAGTCCTGACTGAATAAAGACTATTTGAGAAATACAGACATCTCTGTGTTTACTCTTGGCATGCTTTGTCAGTTTTCAAAAAGTGTCTGGGGCTTGAATGTTTTGATTGAGAAGAAGTTTCCCAGCCAAGACAGCTGCCTTGGTGAGGATGTCTCACCATGACACTGAGGACAAATCTACGTGCCTGGGCTTTAAAATAAATTAGTTCAGTGGGACCAAGCCTAAATGAATGCCACCAGCTTCGCTTTCCTCATCTCTCTGCAGGTGAAAGGGGTATACTATTTATATTATCAAGCATGTTTTTGTAAAAAATGATTGTTATGCTGCAGCTCTTGCAATAAAGTTAATAAGGACAGTTAATTAGGACCTTAAAATCTAAGCTACAGTGATTAGTTGGAAGTAAAGTAAATGTCTAGTAAGCTAGAAAACAGAGCATCACCAATAAAAGACACAAATTGAAAAGCCATTCTCAAGTAATGCAATTAAAATTTCACAATGCAAACAGAATAGCTACTTGTTACAAAAATGTGAATCTAAAGCTTAATCTGCACAGAACCATAAACGCCCAGAACATTTGGGCAAAATTGCCAGTGTGTAATCGATGAATTGTATCCATCTGACTTGACTGTGCATCCTATGTACCTGTGATAACAATTGCTGACCACATTTGTTTGTTAATGCTAAGAGGCACAAAGTCACCAGCATTTGTTTATGATGATTGTCATAAAGGGCAAGTGTGAGTACATCCTGCTAAGAGTTCTCACTTAAGAATTAGGACAGTAATAATGCTTACTGATCTACCTGCTTCTGTGTAATCCATTTTCTCCCACATGCATAGATGACAATTCTGTACCTTTTCCTCTCTCTCTAACCTCCAACACTTCCTTCCCAACCTCAGCTAATAACAGTGTTTCTTATTTCACTGAAGAAACAAAAGCAATGGCAGGAAAATGTCCCCATACTCCCATGAGCATACTTATCCAACTACCAGCATCTGTTCCCATTTACTCTGCCTTCTTTTCTATTACTATGGAAGAACGGTCTGAGATCCTATACCTCAACAATATATTCCCCTCTTACCACTCAAGGCATTGCTCCAGGTATCCTTCCCCCTCTCTCCTACATCAATAGTTTGTTTCTTCTCTACCAGATTGTCTTTATTAATGTACAAGTGTCAAGAACTGTGGAGGGTCTGAGGTTTGATCCTAATTGCAAGCCACAAGTTAGCTTGCCACAGTTTCATGGCTGCTGGGAGAAGCCATAAGGCTCCTGGGTCATTGACAAAGGACTTAATTGCTGACAACAACAGGAGCAGCCAGAGGATCAGCATTTTATAGCACTGGCTACCTGAGCCCCAAGTCTTACAGGGTGATACAAAACGGGCCAGGTGGTACTTACATGCATAGTGAGTTGCATTGAAAGAGAGGAACCCCAAACTTGGGGAACCTGAATTATTTATTAACCTGGTCAGTAAACATGGCTGCCTTTTGTTCTGGAAGAGAAGCCCTCTCTTGTCTTCAAAAGCTGTTCACTATACAAATATCCTTGAAAAGGAATCTAGAACCAAAGCAAAATCAGTGTCTTTTACCATAAGACATGCAGAAATGCAAGAGACTCATGGAAAATTGCCTTCTGACAACAAGCATGCTGTAATTTTTCCCATCATTAATAAAAACCTCTTTCCTGACCCTCATGTCTTCTCTGTGTACTACTGCCCACCCTCCTCCTGCCATTTCTCTACTCCTCTTTACAGCTACAATCCTCGAAAGACTTGTTTATAGTTGCTGACTCAAATTTATCTCCTCTTGTTCTCTTTTGAATAACTACCATTAAGCTTTCATCCTTAGGCTGCTGTATCAAGATCACCAATGGTTTTTGTGTTGCTAAATCCAAAGCTCTGTTCTCTTTTCATATTTCTTGACTTCACTGTAGAATCTGATGCAGTTGGTCACGTCCTTCTCCTTGAAACACTTTCTTCTGTAGGCTTCTAGGACAACCTTACTTTCCTGTTTTTGTCTTCTACTTCATCTGCTGCTCCTTCTCAGTTTTCTTAGCTGGTTTTTCTTCATATTCCATCATGTTGTAGCACTTCCAAGGTCAGAACTAGAGCCTCTTCTTTTTTGTCTACCCATACAGATATATAAATATCTATCTCCAGGATATATATTCAGGATTAGATATATATCACCCTTGAATATCCAGGATTATGGCTATAAAGCCATCAATGGAACAATGATGCTTCAGTCCAGGCCTGTCCTCTGAAATTCGAACTAATACTGAATCTGTCTAGTCTACATGTCTTCTTGAGCTTCTCTTGGATTGTACAATACAGAACTCCTGATTACATCACCCACAAACCTGCACCTTTCCAAGCTTGCCGGACTTACCAAATAACAATTCCATCTTTTAGTTGCATAGGCCAAAACCCTTGGCATCATTTTAACTTCTTCTCTATCTTTTATATTCCACATTTCCCCAGCAGCAAATCCTGTTGGCTCTATCTTCAAATTATATCCTGAATTTAATCACTCCTCACCATCTCCATTGCTACCACCCAGGACTAAGCCACCATCATCTCTCCCTTGGATTATTGTATAAGCCTCCTAAATGGGTTACCTGCTAACACTCCGGTTCCCTTTCAGTCTATGCTCAACACAGAAAATGCTGTTAAAACATAAGTTAAATTGTGTCACTTTCCCCACTGGAAGCTCTCCAGTAGCTTTCCACTACATTCAGAGAAAAAGCCATTGTCTTTACAGAATCTTTTGCTCCTCGATAAAGCTTTGATATCAGCTTCCACTTCTTTCCCCTTTGCTTGCCCCAGGCCAACTCCTCTAACCTCCTTCTTTTCTCATCCCCAAACATATTCCTGCCTTACAGCCTTTGTACTTGCTCTTTTCTCTGCCTACTATACTTTTCCCACCAGATAGACTCATGGATTCCTTCTTCATCTCTTTTACAATTTGGCTCAACTGTCACCTGAACATCGAATTGTAAAGTGGAAGTTCACCCCCACTGTGGACATTCTCTGTATACCTTGGAACCTATTTTTCATCCATAACATTTACTAAAATCTGATCTAATATTAATATATATAGTCAATTCTCACCATTTGCTGTGGTTATGTCACTGCAAACAATGAATCAGTGAATACTGAACTATTACACTTTCTATAGGTCTCTGGTCACATTGTTTTTGTCAACCAATCAGTATATAACCTTGTTATATATATGTTTCTATTTAAAGGAACCTTAATATATATTGTTGATTCATTAAGATTGAACTCATGACCAACAGCACTACCACTCATGCCCTAAGGAAACTTATCTAACACATGCATTTTCTCCATAAGTGACATTACTGCCTTCCTCTACTAAGGAACACTAAACAGTACTTTAGCATGATGCTTGGGTGGGAGCATTTTAAACAGAAAAATCATTAACATAAAAATGAGAGAAATATGGAACTAAATGGACCGTGAAATGATACTTATAGTATGAGGATGAAAACAGGAAGGCAGAACTTTGCCTTGACACAAGCTAGAGACATGTGTCAGGCAACTCAGGTTTTTCACTGCTCTGGCATGTTTTAAAATGACCACAGAAATGCTGTATTTTAATTCTGGGGTTATAAATTTTGACACATAGATGAATTCACAAATATGGAGTCCATGAGTAATAAAGATTGGCTAATATGTAAATATTATTACATATATTATTTATGTGCTTATATATGTAACTATTTTGTATTTGCTGTGAATTTCCTCCTGCTAAAATGTAAACTCTATGAGCCTAGGGATTTTTGTCTGTTTATCTCACTGATGGGCTCTCAGCACCTAGAATGGTCTCTGGCACACTCAATGTTGTCGAATGAATGAAAGTTTCTTTCTCTCCAGGCTGGAAACCGCAGTGCTAATGAGGATTCTGAGGTCCAGGAATGTTGATGTAGGAGGCCAGAGCTCCAGGGGCACCAAACTCATTAGAGCATGTAGAGCCAAATGTCTGGGAAATATGAGGTTCATATGCCAGAGAAGGAGGTCCAAATGGGTCACCAGACCCAAAGGAGGAGAAGCAAATCTGGAGGGCTAGGGATGGAGCCCAGGAGCAGAGCCCACAGAGGAATGCACTGAGCAGTGGGCTGAAAAACCAAATAGGAGATCAGTCAGGCAAATTTCTAAAACTGCGGCTAATGTCTTTGGCTGTATATTTCATGACCATGATAGTGAGGTTTGTGAGAAAGCCAACTGGGTGTAAAAACCCAGTAATATGGAATATACCACTAGCCACGAGCTGCTTGAAACCAGCACATGTGTCTGATCCGTCTTTGTACCTCCAGCCTGTAGCAATAGCTGGCAAAACAGTAGGTATTAAAAAAATGTTTCTTTCATTGAGCAAGAGCTATTACCTATCAAAGTCTCTTGGGTCAGAGAGAAAAAGAGAGTGTTTGTGCCCATCCATGGGTCAAAGGGTCTCATAAAGGAAGGCCTCCATTCAGCTTGGGCTTCATGTTGACCAGGGCCCTACCTGCATGTCCTGCTCCCTGATCTCACTCCCACTCTACCTTACTTAGCCAGACTTCTCCTCTATTTCTGTAGACCTGCCGTGTCCTGGAGTGGACTCATCAAGACAAAATGTTTACTGAAGTTAATCAACTCAGTTCTTCAGGGCACCAGTTCTTAATCTGGAATATATAAACTGGTCTCAAGTCTGTGAACCTTCTGAAACAAAAAGTGTGAAATATGTGTATGTGTCTGTGTGAAATTTTCTAGGAAGAATACTCATAGATTTCACTAAGGAGGACTAATTATTTTTAAAAATTTGAGTACAACTCATTAGAATTATTCTGATTATTCCCACAAATCAGGGGTAAAATAAGGGCAGAGAACTCAGTACACTATCCCTAGGTGGTTGACTGCTCACTCATAGAGAAAGGAAATCTAAAACTTCAGTGTGCATGGAAATCCCTTGGGGACCCTGATAGAAGCAGAGATTTCTAAGACCCTGAAAATATGATTCAGAGAGTCCAGGTTAGGGTCCTGGAACTGGCCTTTTAGATAGGCTTCACAGGAGATTTTGATGTATTCCCCAGAGCACACTTCTGAATTTCTAAGCTGTTTGGCCAAGTAAAGACATGGCTTTCCTCCATTTTTTATCAGACCCTTTCAAGGTAGTGGTCTGAAACTGGCTGGGCACAAGAACCATGAAGTGAGCTGTTGGTCAGTGGTGTTTATGGCAGTGGTTTTAAAATACAGATGTTCCAGGCCATATCTGAAAGGCTCTTATTCACTAGAGCTGTCGTTGGAATCTGAAGATCTATGCTTTCAAAAATCTCCCAAGGCTTTTCTACACACAGCCATAATCAGAACCACTGCAGTAGAGACCAGAGCCAAAAGCATCTGTGTTTAAATAATTCCACATAGTAGAGAAAGCCTTCCTATGGACCTGGTTCCAAAAACAAACTGGAAGCTTAATATTACAACAGAGCTTTGCTGAGAAAACATTTCTATTTTGTTAACCTTTGGAATTCTCTTGAAAAAGCAAGTAAGCAGGTAACAATTTAACACATTAATGTTTTATTTCCACAGAAGTCAGTGAAGGGAAACATAACCCATGAACCGAATTTCAAAATGGAATATTAACCAAGTAAAAGCCAAACTGAGATTCATACCAGAACTTTCTATGGTATTATGATAGCTCCAAGCAACAGTTTGATTAATGAAAATGACTCAACTAAGGAGCTGAGCAAAATCCCAGAAGGAAAATTGGTGCCAAGAACTCAAACTTTTATAACAGTATGTTTTTCAAACACCAAATAAGAATACTTCAAATGCATTATTAATGCTCAAAATCACCTCCAGTTATAGATAATGAATTTTCAGTAATTACCTTTGTGTCTAATAATCTCAAAATTATGAAGAGAAGCTAAATAGTATCCAATAACAAAATACAAACCACTATGTACCAATCATACAAAGGACCAACTTAAACCAAACCCCGAAAAAGGTTTTAGAAGTATTTTATGAGACATTCAATTTCGTTGAACTGACAGTTATTCAGTGCTGATGTACCATGATTCAAGTTAAATAATGTATATAAAGCCCTTACAATGGTACTCATTATATAATAAATATTTAGTAAATTATCATCCTAACACCTTAAAAATCTGGAATTTTGTGGAAAGTTTGATGTGCATGAATACTCCAATGCGATATTGGACTGAGCTTTGTGACTGATGGTCTGGCCCCTACATATCATGATTAAGGTTCCCAAACCAAAGAAAAGTGAAGCCTGCCCTAATCTACCCTAAAAAAGATGGATATATTTTCTAAAGTATGGAAGAGTCAAGGAACACATTCTCCAACTTAGAACACAGCTCTAGTATAGGTTTAAAAAAATTCAAGTGGTTTTAGATTATTACTTCCAAGCCTCTTGGAAACTTGGTATGAAGTACCTGGAGAGAGAAAAATATAAACCATAGAAAGCAAGTCAAATGCCTGAGCACCCTACATTTGTCTCAAAGAAAGTAGCGTTTGGAGGGAAAATCTCTTGGAAATTTTTCCAGGCTTATTCACCTCTTACTCCTATTTTCCACTGAAGCCCTTCACTGTCTTGTTTTCTGCCATGCCTGGAATTTAGTGCTTAAGGTTCTTTCTTGCTTCCTTAAAACCTCATCAGCTAAGATCTTGCCATAGCCTTCCTCTGAGCTACACCACATGAAGCCTACTGAATCAGAATCACATTTTATCAAGATTTCCAAGTCATCTGTTTGTATAATAAAGTTAGAGAAGCATGGCCTAAGACATATAATTTAGTTCCCCTTTGCTTCATGACTTCTGTGGAGAACCTTAAATTACACATGAAGCAGTTTGTGGTTAATTCAGTTAACAATGGGGAGCCATGGAAAATTTTGAGCAGAAAAATGAAAAAGCCCATGTTTAGAGTCTGTTAATCTTAATGACAAATGATAATCTTATTGCAGGTTTCTAAATTACTTTGGCTTGGGAGAGAAGTTGAGAATAAGCTGATATTAGATATGGATACTAGAGTAAATGTGATACACTGGTTAAAAAAAATCACTGGCTTAGAATCTTATAATGGAGAACAGAATTAGTCAAGTTTTCTGTTTCAGTTAAGCCAACATATACCCTCCAGCCACCGGAAGTATCCTTACAATAGTATTTAATCATTTTCAACTACAACCTGAAGAGGTCATAATAGTTATTTTTTCTGATATGCTTATGATTTAGTCTTATGAGTCATCCTTCTTAGCAAAACAGAAATTGGATCTGGAGCCATGGAATTGTACAGAAATAGCTCATGTTTCAGCTTTCCAGATTTCTCATTCTGCTCTGACTTTTTTTTTGGTAAAGCAAACTCTCCTAACTGTATGATTTCTGACCCTGTAAATCATCAAGTATAGTTCCACACCACAGACCAGTTGACCTTCTTCCAATGAACGGATCACCCAATTCAGAAAAGAAAAGCTAAATCATGCAAGAACAAATACCAGTAGAAGGTTACCAGCAGCAACAGCACTTGTGAACAATACAAAACAAAAGGTAAAGATTTAAAGCACCAGGAGACAAAGGAGGATAAGGATATTCTGAATGCAGTCAAAAGCTAGAACAGGAGAAGTGGTAATAATATAATTTTAGCAGAGTTAAAATTCTAAGCCTATCCAATGTAAAATTAGCAGCTTTAATTTGTTGCTTATGCACCAGACACTTTATATATATATATATAATCCCCAAACAACTCTACAAAGTAGGCATCCTTATTTGCTCTTTGCAGATGAGTACACTGAGATCCAGAGTTCACCTAACTTGTCCCAAATCACAGACATATTAAGGGCGGAATCAGGTTACTGTCCCGGATTTGACCGCCTCTGAAGTCAGAACCTGTCCACCCTATCACAAGGCCTCCTTGGAGGGATCTTCTTCCATGTTTCTATCTGTTAGGAGTCACCCCACTGTCAAAGAGATGAGCTCCTGGGCCTCCTAAGTCAGCATTTTCCAGAGTGTGCTCAATGGAACACAGGTCCTAAAAGATCTTCTGTTATAAAGGGATTGTAAGAACTGGGTAAGTTAGGGAACAGGGAATACTCAGAGATCTCGATGCACATTTAAGACAGCCTTGAGAATTTACTTGATCTTGACATATTTGTTTTACCTATATTTTGTATTTTTGAAAACAACACAGGAAGCCTTGCTTTAGTCTCTTTTAGGTGCCTATGCCTAGGTGCTTAATAGCAAAACAAACCAAATAAAAACCCTTAAGCATTATGAGAAAACCCTGAGAGCCAGATAAAGGGCTCACATATTTGTGAAGAACTAACTCCAAACTGACAACTAACTCCTGAAATTCCTTCTTCCCCCACTCTCCCATATCCTGCATCCATTTAGACTCTTGATTCTGATCTTTATCTTTCAAATCTGCCCTCTTCCGCAGAGACAGAATATCCCTTCTGCCAGTGCCTGTTTTCAGAATCTTCATTTCCACATTTAATCTTCCACACCTCATTTCTCCAATCAATTTCATCTTCCACACTTCATCGAGAAATCTTTCTAAAAAATTGAATCTTAAAAAATTCATCTGCTTGTGCCAAATTTTGTTTTAACACTTCTGCTATCTCTCTACTGCTTATTAGAAGTTCAAGCCTTTTAGCTGGCACATGAAAACTTCACAATCTGGTTCCTGTATATACCTTGATACTCTTTAATCAAGCTGAGCACATCGTTTTCAACACATTCCAGGCCTTTCATGATTCCTTGTGTGGTGTTCCCTCTGCTCAGAGTGGTGTTTCTTTCCTTCTTTACATGGCAAGTCCTATTCCTCCTTCACATCCAGTTAATTATCACCCCCTTATTAAAATCTTTTTAAATTTTGTGAGACAAAATTTTACTACTTTCTGATGTTCTCACCGTTGTTTCTTTCTCTAAAAGTTTACCCAGTATCTTTTCATTTTAACTGCTTTCTTGTTTTTCATCCTTACTCAACTGTAAACTTTTAAAAATAGAAACTATGTCTTATTTATGTTTTCAGTTTTATTAATAGCTATTCATTAAATGTAGCAAAAATTGAAAACTCATTACAGAGCACCCCAGTTATAAATATTTTTAGTTATGACAGCTGTTCCATTGTTACTTTCATATTCTCATTTTGAAGTTCAGCTTCATCATACTTCAAGTCTCTCGGATTTACATGATTTTCTAAGTTTCACAATTATTTCTTTCAGACTCCTGCTTGAAGTATGGCAGTCGATCATAATACCATTTCTTTGATTATCTAGTGCCTCATGAACCAAGTGTATCATTTCTGACATACATATTTATGATTTAGACCTTGTATTTCCTGTGGAGAAGATTTGAGAGGCATTTAAACAGTTTCTTAAAAACTTGAAAGTCAGTGAATTGGGCACAACTTTTCTCCATAGTGATGAATGTTTCCTTTGCTGTTCTCAGCAACCCTTAGCAAGATAGCAGTGTTTATGTGTGATGCAGCAGTTCTCAAGATGTGATTCCTGAACCAGCATCAGAAGCACCACTAGGGAAATGAGAAAAGTACAAATTATTTGTCCCCTACCTCTGACACAAAGAATCAGTAACTCTAGAATTGGAGCTCTGTAAGCTAAGTTTCAACAAGCCCTCAAGCTGAGTGTGAAGCACACTGACGTCTGAGAACAACTGCTGTAAGAGCTTGGGCTTCCAAGACAGACTATTTGGATTCAAGTCCTAGTTCTGCCTCTGCACCTTGTGTGTTTTCTGACACCTCTGGTGCTCCATCTCATATCCTCTTGGTCTGCATTTTTCTCCTGCCATTGCTGGGATACCTATCCCAATCACAGTTTGCCTCAGCTGCACTCTTATCTCTTGCTTTCTGCTTGGTCATCACGATATGGTACACCTGTAGAAACCTGTTCAACACTCTGATGCATGCACAAATCTAAAAATGCAGGGAAATTAACCACTTGTGGGACAAACCTTTGACCAATAGAGGTGGGAGCCAGTTACTTAATTAGTCCCTTCTGTCTCTTGAAGACAATTTTGTGGTTTGTTTTCCTTAGCTCCTCAGAATGGCCTAGGAGGATTGAGGCTCTTTGCCCATTCAGAGACCATGCCAGTTACACAGATTGAACTGGCTTTCCCTGCTTCCCTCTTTTACTCTTCTCAGTCTCCCATTCCTAGTCTGTAGGGCCACCTCCCAAAATAAACTACTAATTGGTAGGCAAGTCTGTGCATCCAGCCTTTTGGGGAATTCCAGGTTAAGATATCTTATGAACACACAATTTAAAAATATATAATATTAAATTGTAGTTCAATAGAGGCATTTCTATTGAGAGATATCTAATACAGATGCATTTTGGCAGTATGTTCAAAGTTGTTAGCACGTGGAAAATCAGGATAGTAACCCTTGAAACAGTTTGTGAGGGAAGGGCAGGTTGTTGGGAGCAGAATGCATCAAATTTACAGTCTGATGATTTACATCAAATTTACAGTCAGTGATTGAGGAAGGCATCTGAGACCTGCAAGGAATTTGTCTCTGTGGCCTAGCAAAAATTATGAATAATCAAACCCTAAAACCACCTAGAATCAACATCAATGCAAATCCATTCTCCAACATGATTTTTCTTCTGAAATCTGTAGGGTGCTCCTCTGGGACCATTTTCTCTCTGGTCTTTGTGTTAATTTGATACTTAATTTTATCTATAGAAGAATCAGAGTGGGGGTTGGAGGGCAGTTTGCAGTAAAATTTTATCCCTGATCAATCTACTTGTGAAGAATTCTACAGTGCTTGAAAGCTGAAACCACTGGATTCCTAATAACACACTGTAATATTCTGTGTGAAGTTTAAGTCTGGTGTTTAGAAACAATTCAATAGTATCCCACATACTTTTAAGGATAAAGAGTTTAGTTGGGAAACTAAGTTTTCCAGTTTGGCCAACAGCAGGATGTTAATAATGGAAAGGGTGGTAAGGAGAGCAGTGTGGTGTGATGGGAAAAAGCAAGGCATTTGCATTCAAAAGATATGAAGTAATTACTTCTGCTATCCTGGTTATATCTTGTTACTCCCTTTAGACTCAGTTTTCTCAAAATTAAAAATAAAAATCATGGATTATCTCTTCTACAAAACCTAGCTGTATTATGACATGATCACTTGAAAATTATGGGTATAAGTGTGGTATAAGCATGTAAGTCTGTGTGTGTGATCATGTTACTGCATGTAATATCCTTTTGTGGATTTTGAGGTAGAATCTCAACTCTTTCGACTTGGTTTATAAACTTCTTCATGATTACAATCTTGTTTATGTCTCTATCTGGTCTCTTGCCACTCCTCTTTTATACTGTATACATGCTAAATGTCCATTCACCCCAGGCTATTATGTCTCTTGCCTGTAGCCACTCAAACACGTTGTTACTCTGTCTGTCAGGGTCTCATCCTTCCCCTGGCTCTTATCTACCAGCCCTTCAAATCTCAAATAATTGTAAGAGCAATAACAATACTAATTACAGTATACTAGTAATGATAGTTTGAGTAACATTAAGACAAAAGTAATAGTATTGACTATATCTTTGCAGAGCTTACTGTGTCCAGCAAATATACTAATAACTTTTCATACACATCATTTAATTACTCATTTTTATACCAAACTTA
The DNA here is from genome assembly GCA_004027715.1 of Plecturocebus donacophilus. Taxonomy (NCBI): domain Eukaryota; kingdom Metazoa; phylum Chordata; class Mammalia; order Primates; family Pitheciidae; genus Plecturocebus; species Plecturocebus donacophilus. The sequence goes on from PVKP010043342.1 coordinate 15,045, forward strand.
GGAGGTGATTTATTGTTTTCATTTTAAACATTAAGGAACAGAGGCCTGAAAAAGTGCCTTCTCAAAGTTATTTCTTCCTGAAAGGCCTTCCTGAGCTCTGAAATCTGTAGGTGCTTCCCATGCTATGGGCTCCTATAGCACCAATAATAGCAATTAACACTACATTATGATACTCATGATGCTCCACAGAGAAGTCTTGCTTACTGTTATGGTCTCAATTACTGGCACAGTACTTAGTATGTAGTACACACTAAACAAATAATGTTTAAATGGATGAATGAACTAATAGACTCAGAGCTCTCCTTTTACACGATTGTAATTTAGGTCTACTAAACATCAGGGTATCCCATTCCTCTTTCTTTTGTCCATCCTCCCTTTACTCTAGAATTTCCAGTTACTTAATGCATATTCATACTCAGTTACTCTCTCTCTCTCTCTCTCTCTCTCTCTATATATATATATATATATGTATGTATACACACACACATATATATAACTTAGGAGGTTGTTTTATTGTTTTCATTTTAAACATTAAGGAACAGAGGTCTGAAAAAGTGCCTGCTCAAAGTTATTTCTTCATATATATATATATATACACACACACACACACACATACACAGAGTGTGCACTTAGTAACTAGTTGTTCAGTATCTGAACCCTCTTCAAGCCTCACTGGCAGGTAGGACCCTATCTTTAAGAAAGCCAAAGGGCTTGCAAGAATATTCCTTTAACCATGACTATTCTCTGATTATCATTGTAGGTACAACACATGGAGCTGCTCCTATCTCTGCTGCTTTGTGAATAACTAGAATTTATGTAGTATTACTTCCTGAGCTGTGTATGGAAGTCAGAAAAGGCTCACAAATAGGGGCCTCCCACAAATTCTTGACTGTCTTCCTCATAAACAGGACAATAAGAGAACTTGAAGATTCAACTTGCTTTGCCTCTGGAGCAGTCCTTAGGTAGTTGCGTACCCATCCTACTTGGCAGAAATTCCATATAGATTAATGTGAGTTGTGATTGGGGTACAATGAATTTCTCAGCAAAGGAATAAAATAACATGCTAGGGTTTGCCCCTCATTTAAGATACTCTTTCTGGCTAATTTTCTCTTTCTTGCAATTGGATTACAGCCAGATCAATTTTTATTTTTCAAAACCCAGAGATACCACAACTTAATAGGATGTTCTTCCCTGCTAGTCATCAGAGGCCTCAATTAACTGTAGATTCTGCCACAATCAGAAGGAAAGTTAGCAATCTTTAATTAAAGCTAAAACCTCACTTAAACATTTTCTCTTGCAGAGATATAGGTGTAACAAGAAAGGGTATTCCAGTTATAATTTCAGAATCCACTGCTTATAAAGTATCATTTCCTTGTGTATGTAGACTGATTCACTTAGGGTTCTACCATAGCAGCTGCTTCACATTTTGAAATTGAAGCAAAAGGAATTTTGAAAGCAAGCAGATGTGGTGTGATTGGACTACCAGGTGGGGTCTGAGGTCCTAAATGTTATTCTTGACTATAATATGGATCTGATGGTTTTGTCGAAATATCCTGGCTCCCACCATTACCGTCTGTTTCCAGATTAAATTAGGGTAGAGTAAGGGTCTAGGGCAGTCCCTGTAAGGCAAAATATTTTTTAAAAAAATTTTAAACATAGTCTGAGAAGGTGTAGGAGGAAGGACAGCCATACCATGTTTTGGTGGTGATAGGCAGGGTCTTCTCAGCAGTTTCTGAAGTTCTGGGTGGCCTGAGTCTGTGGTTTGTGGGAATGGACCTAATTGTCCATCCCCTGGGGTGGCTCTGAGTCAACCCAATGAGGATATTACTTTGGTAAACTATCTAAAGGGAGAAAAACACAGCTTCTCTGACCCTAAACTTTCCAACTCAAACAGGGGAATGAAGAGCCTTGAATCCAGATGTGTTGCCCACAGTTTTAGCCAGATGTTGAGAACCAGCTGTCTCATAGACTCATTTGTCTTCTTAATTTTTGTCCAAATGTGTGCCAACACCAAGATCCAGCAGAAAGTTTTATTGCAATCCCCCTTCTTCTCATAACTTTTCTGTAAATGCTGGCAACACTAAAAAGGTGATAGGAATGGGAATAGGAGTGGCAAGCCATAGCACTAAGACACTTTTAAAAACTGAGACAGAAGGATGCTGATCATCCCTGATCTACCACATGACACCTTACAGGAGAGAAGAAGACAGGGAAGTCTGACTCCACTGAGCTTCTTCACCATAGTCAGTAGCTGTTCGGGACATGTAATCTCAATCTCAAGGTTTCTGAGACAGAATCATCTAAAAGCGCCTGCTGAAAATACATATTCTAGGAGAGAGATCCAAGATGGCCAACTAGCAACAGCTCAGGAATGTAGCTGCCAGTGAAAGTGCA
>PVKP010043343.1:0-17436 GCA_004027715.1 Plecturocebus donacophilus
TTTTTTTTTTTTTTTCTGAGATGGAGTTTTGCTCTTGTTGGCCAGGCTGGAGTGCAATGATGCAATCTCAGCTCACTGCAACCTCCACCTCTCAGGTTCAAGCAATTCTCTCCTGCCTCAGTAGTGGGCATTATAGGTGGACACCATCATGCCTGGCTAATTTTTTGTATTTTTAGTAGAAACAGGGTTTTGCCATGTTGACCAGGCTGGTCTCGAATTCTTGACCTCAGGAGATTCATCTTCCTCAGCCTCCCAAAGTGTTGGGATTATAGGCGTGAGCCACCGTGTCCAGCCCTGAGGTTGTTTCTTGCATGGAAGTCAAGGTCCAAACCAGCAGACACAGGAAGCTTGGAAGAAACAGAAACCACGCTGGAGAAGAAAACTTTAAAAAGCTCTAATTAATATCCTCGCTGAGGTCAGACAGGATGTTGCTCTCACAGGAAGAGGATGCTATGACAAAGGCAACATTTGTAGGCCAGAAACAAGCTTGCAGACATTCAAAACATGAGAGCAGAAATGAAGAACTCCACTGAATGGTCGGAAGATGAGGCTGAGAAAATCAAATAGAGAGTAAGAAAAAGAGAGAGAATAGGAGAGGGGAAAAATACGTAAACCAGTAGGCCAGTATGGGAATTTCAACATCCAAATAAGAGGACTTGGCAAAAGAATAGAGAAAAAAAGAGGCAAGGACATCATCAAGCAAGTATTTTTGTTGTTGTTGTTGGTTTTTGAGGTGGAGTCTCTATGGCCCAGGCTGGAGTGCAGTGGCGCGATCTCGGCTCACTGGAACCTCCGCCTCGTGGGTTCAAGTGATTCTCCTGCCTCGGCTTCCCGAGTAGCTGGGATTACAGACACACATGCCTGGCTAATTTTTGTGTTTTTAGCAGAGACAGGGTTTCACCATGTTGGCCAAGCTGGTCTTGAACTCCTGACCTCAAGTGATTTGCCTACCTCGGCCTCCAAAAGTGCTGGGATCACAGCTGTGAGCCACAGTGTTCAGCCTATCAAAGAAGTATTTGAAGACAAATTCCCAGTATAAGCGTTTCCAGGTTGAGAAGGCCTGAGAGATGTGCAGCCTCATTGGTGGAAGCAGACGCACACCTGAGCCCATCACTGTGAACTCGCAGAGGGAATCTCCTATAAGCATCTGAATATAAAAAAACAAGTCCCCTACAAAGGATCAAGGATCATAATTACTCTTGTTCTAGCAGGCTTCAGAAGCCACAACACAATGGCACAAGGCTTCTGAAACTCTGAAGGTTTTCCTTCCTGGAATTCCTTTTTTTTTTGAGATAGAGTCTTGCTCTGTCTCCCAGGCTGGAGTGCAGTGGCGCGATCTCGGCTCACGGCAGCCTCCACGTCCCGGGTTCAGGCGATTCTCCTGGTTCACTATCCCAAGTAGCTGGAGTTACAGACGCTCGGTGCCCAGCTAGTTTTTGTATTTTTAGTAGAGATAGGGTTCACTGTGTTGGCCGGGTTGGTCTCAAACTCCTGGCCTCAAGTGATCTACCCACCTCAGCCACCCAAAGTGCTGGGATTACAGCCGTGAGCCACCGTGCCTGCCCCTTCCTAGCATTTCATACACAGCCAAGTGGTAAGGTTGAATGTGAGGGCAGGAGAAAGGCTGAAGGGCAATGGTGCAATCCTAGCTCACTGCAGCCTGGACCTCCTGGGCTCAAGCAATCCTCCTACCTTAGCCTCCTGAGTAGCTAGGACTACAGGCAGGTGCCACCATGCCCAGCTAATTAAAAACAATTTTTTTTTTGAGATGGAGTCTGACTCTGTTGCCCAGGCTGGAGTGCAGTGGCACGATCTCAGCTCACTGCAACATCCACCTCCTGGGTTCAAGAGATTCTTCCTCCTCAGCTTTCCAAAGTGCTGGGATTATAGGCATGATTCACTGTGAATGGCCCGGAATAACCTTTCTTAGAAAGCTACTTGAGGATGTCTTCCACTGAAACCAGAAGGTAAAACAAGGAAGAGCAACACACAGGAGACAAGACATAGGAGATCCAACATAGACTCAAAGGGAATCTCCAGGGCGATGGGGATGAGGAAGCCCAGCCAGGAACAGGGCAGGGAAATTGAGGGCATCATTGTCATGCACCCTGCCATTTTACCATCTTGTTAAGTAGATGAAACTACTAGAGGATATGCCCCAGAAAAACAAGGGAGTCTACCAAGAGAGATGAGCTGCCCGGTCCCCCAAATTAGGAATCCAGCCCCAAGGAAAGGCAAAGGGAATTCTAGGGATGTCAGCCAAGGAAAGCCCTAAAACGATGGTGATGTAGGGGCCTAGAGGACAGCCATTACTAAGGAAAGGAGAACAGAGGCCTCCAGGAGAGATGTCACCAGTGGAAAAAACACAGAACTGATCAATTACCTTTTTTTTTTTTTTTAAATGAGATGGGGTCTTGCTATGTTGCCCAGGCTGGTCTTGAACTCCTGGGCTCAAGCAATCCTCCCGCCTTGGCCTCTCAAAGTGCTGGAATTACAGGTATGACCCACCGCATGTGGCCTGATTATTATCTTACGTGTATTGGGAATCTATTAGGAGGAGTAGGGTGAGTGAAGAAAAAAAATCACTAACTCCAGGAAAAGGCAAAAAGAAAGGAACTACAGTCTGGTACACTGCAGCTCTCATATGTGAAAAATGATCACAAACTAGTAAAACACTGAGTGCCCAGTTTGCCAAATTACAGTAGCCTTCTATAGTATTGACCAGCTGGTGGAGGTGAGCCGATGGGGTGGCTGTGTGAGAGTACTGAATTCACATCTCTCAGGAGGGGAAGGCCATAGATGCTCTCCCACGTGGATGACTCACAACATTGTACACACACGTTCTGTAGCACTGTGGAGCTGTGTAATTGCGAGATAACATCAGCAGCAATTTCCTCTGGTGTGGAAGGACAGGCCAGGAAGCCTGTTTTATTTCTTAAACGGTTAAAAAATTGTTTTCCGTTTTCCAAAGAGATTTTGTGGGCTGGGCGTGGTGGCCCATGCCTGTAATCCCAGTGTTTTGGAAGGCCGAGTTGGGAGGACTGCTGGAAACCAGGAGTTCAAGACCAGCCTGGGCAACAAAGTGAGACCCCTGTCTCTACAAAAAATAAAATTAAAAAACTTCTGAAATAAAAATGCAGAAAAGTACATGAAAGTTATTAAAACCATGTAACAAGTCTGAGCGATGAGAATGTCTGGACTTCTTCCCTGATCATAAAACTCTCACCCTTGTTATAAGTTTTTTAGTATTCTTTGGACTCCTAAATGATGGGCATGTAAAGTAAAAATTAACTTAGGATTAAAAATCCAAACATTCACCTTGGGACAGGTAGAGAGACTGCTCTTTCTAGTTGTTGTGCTGGCCTTAGCTGGCCTTTTAAGGTGCTTTCAGCCGGGTACAGTGGCTCACGCCTGTAATCCCAATGCTTTGAGAGGCTTTGATGTCACTTGACATCGAGTTTAGACCAGCCTGGGCAACATAGTGAGACCCCATCTCTACAAAAATATTTAAAAATAGCTAGGCGTGGTGGTGCACTTCAGTGATCCCAGCTACTCAAGGAGGTCAAGGCTGCAGTGAGCCGCGATTGCACCACTGCATACCAGCCTGGATGACAGAACGAGATCCCATCTCAAAAAACAAAAAGAGAAGGTGCTTCCTGCCCTTGAGCCTCCTTGTAAATTGCTTCAGGGGCTCTGGACAGCAAGTACAAAGCAGAGGGGGTCTGGTGTGCTTCGGCTCTTCTGCTCCACTGGTTTTACAGGTGCTGAGCTCTGAGTCCTCCCTCCTCCCCAAGGCTTGCGGGCTTCCTCCCTCATGCACATCTGTCCCTCATTCTTACTCTGCAGGCCGAGCATGTCGGGACTCCACCTGGTGAAGAGGGGCCGAGAACACAAGAAGCTGGACCTGCACAGAGACTTTACCGTGGCTTCTCCTGCTGAGTTTGTCACACGCTTTGGGGGGGATCGGGTCATCGAGAAGGTACAGATGTGTCTCAATACTCTGGGTGGGGTCAGATTGGGGTGCAGGGACCCCTCCTCTCAGCTGGAGGTGGGAGAATTGGGTTCAAGTTCATTCTGCCTGCTGCAGAAATGGGGTGAAGGCTACCCTCTTGTGACACCTAATGCTGGGTGCTTGACTTGGTGAGCTTTTCACTCTCACAACAGCCCAATGCAACAGGTGCATTGCCCCCATTCACAGATGGGGAGACTGAGACCTCTGGGCGCCGTCAGGAAGATCTTGCAAAGAACTCTGGTTGGTTTTGGGAAGAGGGCCGCTTTCTAGGTTACTGGACGGGAAGCATAAGCCCAGCTCTGCATTCCTGAGGTCCACAGCTGCCTCGAGGAGAGGAGACTCACTTACTAGAATGGCAGTAAGGAAAGGGAAGCAGCTGCAATTTGCCAGTTCTGAAGGCTTTTCACATTGTCTCCTATTCCATCTGCATAAGGCCCTGGGTCTTACATACATACTGCTTGATGGTTGCCATTATATTCATGGAGAAACTAGCATTCAGAGATTTGACATTGGTTGTCCAAGGTCAAGTAGTTAGTGGGAGGTAGAGGTGGGATTTGAACCCAGGTCAGCTTGGCTGTAAGACCTTGTTCTTTTCCATTTTACTGTTGGACAGGGTCATAATAATAATAACAGTGTCAGTGGTAGCTGCCATTGATTGAGGGCCTGTGCCGGGGTAGGTATCCTGTGGCCTGCTTTACATTATTGTATCTCATTTAGCCATTCCCTCAGCCTGGTCAGTGGGTATTGTTTTATGGATGAGGAAACTGAGGCTTAGAGAAGGGAGATTGCTTGTCCAGTGGTGGAGCTGGGCACCAGAACGCCCACCCTCAACCCAGCATACTAAATGCAGTATTCAGTGATAGAGACTCATGCAGGACGCAGGTTCCCAAACCTGACTGCCTCTGGTCATTTTTTTTTTAGTTATTATTTTTGTAGAGATAGGGTCTTACTCTGTTGCCCAGGCTAGAGTGCAGTGGTACAATCGTAGTTTACTGTAGCTTTGACCTCCTGGGCTCAAGTGACCCTCCTGCCTCAGCCTCCCAAGCGGCTGGGATTATAGGTGTACACCACTATACTCTGCTCATTTCGTTTTTTATTTTTCTAGAGACAGGGGTATCATTATGTTGCCCAGCCTGGTGTTGAACCCCTGGGCTCAAGTGATCTTCCTGCCTTGGCCTCCTAACGTCTTAGGATTACAGGCATGAGCCACCATGCCTGGCCTTTACCACTAGTCTTAATGGTTGAAAATGCAGATTCCTTCACCCTGCTCCAGACCCTTGGATTTAAACTCTCCTGGGTGGAGATCCAGAAGCTACATTTTTGTCACACTCACCAGAAGACTGTTGTACACCCAGGAGACTGTTTTGCACCCAGCCCACTTGGTGGCTAGCATGGAATTCTCTGGAGCCCAGAGGTTTGGGCAGCTGCAGAAGGCCTCAGCCCGGAGCTGTTGCGCTTTCTGGCTTAGGAGTTGACCTTGGCTTGCCTTGTCTTATACACTCGTGGGAAAGCCGCAGCTGTGGGGATTAGAGCCACAAGCTGGCCTGCAGCAGCCTCTCCCCCATGGTGCTCCCACATTTGTTGGCTGAATGTATGGGACCAAGGGTAACTGGGTCATCCTTGGATCATCAGAGTCCTTCGCTCTTGACCAAGCCTTGCTTTGGTAATCAACTGAGAAAGCCAGAGCCCAGCCATTTCATCATCTCTTCCCAAGAGGCATTTTTTGACAGGGTAGAAAGAACATTTCACCTGAACCAGAAACCCTGAAGTCAAATTCTAGTGCTGCCACTCATGGGCTGTGAGATCTGGGCTCAGTTTCCCCTTGTGTAAAACAGGTGATCACATCTCAAACCTCTAATGAGACTTACCCTTCAGGGCCATCTTGAAGATTAGACAGCACTGAAGGAGGCCTTAAAATAAATACATTTCTATGTAAGTCAAGCTTGGAAGCCATATGCCTATTTTTTTTTTTTAAACAAGAAAATTAAGGGCTGGGCATGGTGGCTCACATCTATAATTCCAGCACTTTGCAGGGCCAAGGTAGGAGGATCACTTGAGCCCAGGAGTTTGAGACCAGCCTGGGCAACATAGCAAGACCCCATCTTTACAAAAAATAAAACAATTAGATGGGTGTGCTGGCGCATGCCTTTAATCCCAGCTACTCAGGAGGCTGAGTCAGGAGGATCACTTGAACTGGAAGGGTTGAGGCTGCCGTGAACTATGATTTCACTACTGCACTGCAGCCTGGATGACAGAGACTGTATTAGTCTGTTCTCACACTGCTAATAAAGACATACCTGAGACTGGGTAATTTTGAAAGGAAAGAGGTTTAATTGACTCACAGTTGGGCATGGCTGGGGTGGCCTCAGGAAACTTACAGTCATGGTGGAAGGGGAAGCAAGCACATCCTTCACAAGGTGCCAGCAAGGGGAAGTGCCGAGCAAAAGGGGTAAAGCCCCATATAAAACCATCAGATCTCGTGAGAACTCACACACTATCGTAGAACATGGAGGTAACCACCCCCAAAGTTCAATTACCGGGTCCCTCCCATGACACATGGGGATTATGGGACCTACCATTCAAGATGAGATGTGGGTGGGGACATAGCCAAGCCATATCAGAGACCTTGTCTCAAAAAAACAAAACAAAGAAAACAACAGAAAACTAGACCTTTGGCTTTATTTTTTAGAGACATGGCTAGGAGATTGGCCAGTTGTACCTCTTCATGTGGACGTAAAGAATGAAGATCTGGGCTCAGTTTCCCCTTGTGTAAAACAGGTGATCACATCTCAAACCTCTAATGAGACTTACCCTTCAGGGCCATCTTGAAGATTAGACAGCACTGAAGGAGGCCTTAAAATAAATACATTTCTATGTAAGTCAAGCTTGGAAGCCATATGCCTATTTTTTTTTTTCAAACAAGAAAATTAAGGGCTGGGCATGGTGGCTCACATCTATAATTCCAGCACTTTGCGGGGCCAAGGTAGGAGGATCACTTTTTACGTCCACGTGAAGAAGTACAACAAGGCCACACAGCAAGTTCATGACAAAACTGGGAATTGAAGCCAGGACCCTTGTTGTTGCTGTCTGTGGTTGGAGACAGCCAGCATTGACCACTGTTTCTCCTTACCGCAACTGAGACCTTTAACCTTTAGAATGCATAGACAGCCATGGAGGACAGTTCAGAGAACAGGTGAGACTGTGGAAGGTTCAAGTCCTCACTCCGCTGTGTGACCTGGGGCAGGTGCATTAACTCCTCTGAGTTTTAATAGTTTAACCCCCAAATAGCAATATTAGTGAGACCTCTTTCAAAGGACTGTTGTGAGGATGACATGAAATGAGGCAGGTAAAACATATTGTACTGTAAAACACTGTTAAGTGTTAAGGATGATCACGATGAAATCAAAGGAATAAAAAAAATTATTCACTGGGCTCCGTACAGTAGCTCATGCCTGTAATCCCAGCACTTTGGGAGGCTGAGGTGGGCAGATCATTTGAGCGCAGCCTGGGTTTGTGTTCAAGTTCAAGACCAGCCTGGGCAACATGATGAAACCCTGTCTTTGCAAAATATACAAAAATTAGCAGGATATGGTGGTGCACACCTGTAGTTCCAGCTGCTAGGGAGGCTGAGGTGGGAGGATCACTTGAGCCTGGAATGTCGAAGCCGCAGTAAGCTGTGATTGCACCACTGCACTCCAGCCTGGGTAACAGAGCAAGACTCTGTCTCAAAAAAAAAAAAAAAAAGGCTGGGGACAGTGGCTCACACCTGTAATCCCAGCACTTTGGGAGGCCGAGATGGGTGGATCACAAAGTTAAGAGTTCAAGACCATCCTGGCCAACATGGCAAAACCCCATCTCTACTAAAAATATAAAAATTAGCCAAGCATGGTGATGCACATCTGTAATCCCAGCTACTCTGGAGGCTGAGGCAGGAGAATTGCTTGAACCCAGGAGGTGGAGGTTGCAGTGAACCGAGATCACACCACTGCACTCCAGCCTGGGTGACAGAGCGAGATTACATCTCAAAAAAATATATATATAATTCATTCATCCATCCATCCATCCACCCTCCTACCCATCCATTCATCCATCCATTTGATGATGCATTCATGCGGCCGGCAGACTTTGAGCGCCTGCTCTGTGCTGGGCTGTGTGCCATAGAAATGCCTAGAAATACCAGGAAGAGTGGTGTGCTGTCAGGGCGGCAGGAGGCTCTGAGCTGTGAGGTGGACTCGGGGGAGCAGGTGGCCCCCAGCGCAGGTAGACGTGCATCTCCGGCTCCTCCCTCATCTTCCATTGCAGGTGCTTATTGCCAACAACGGGATCGCCGCCGTGAAGTGCATGCGCTCCATCCGCAGGTGGGCCTACGAGATGTTCCGAAACGAGCGGGCCATCCGGTTTGTTGTGATGGTGACCCCCGAGGACCTCAAGGCCAATGCAGGTACCTGGGCCGGGACCCTCTCCCCCCGCCACGCCCCATCCTTGCCTGCCCTTGCTTCCTTCCCCTGTGCCCAGGCAAGTCCATCCTGGGCTCCAGACGGTCAGGACCTCTCATGAGTCTGTGTTTATTTGTCCTTCCTTCTTCATTTAATTAAAATGTCTGCTGACATCAAGAATGACCCATGTGCCTTGCAGAAATGCAGATGGTTGACATGCAGAGAGAAAATCCCATCTTTGAGAAACGTCTGTGTTCTAGCAGATCGGGGTCTGTTTCTTTTCCTGCAGGTGTATGTACTTGTATTTCAGTCATTTGTTCATTCTTCTGCTCATTTGTTTGTTTATTATAATGAGTCATTCTATAAATAACTGTTGGATGGTTTACTTTTATTCCTGAACAGTCTTATCCTTTTATAGGCCCTACTCCCCACAGCAGCCAAAGTGACCTTTTAAAAACATAACTTATTCTGCTGTGTTTTCTGAAGATTGTTAAAAACAAAAGCCTTGGCCAGAGTGGTGGCTTGCATCTGTAATCCTAGCACTTTAGGGCAGTGAGGTGGCAGGATTGCTTGAGCCCTTGAGTTCGAGACCAGCCTGGGCCACATAATAAGTCTCTGTGTCTACAAAAAATAAAAATAAAAAAATTAGCTGGGCATAGTGGCATGTACCTGTAGTCACAGCTACTCTGGAAGCTGAGGTGGGAGGATTGCTTCAGCCCAGGGAATCTAGGCTGCAGTGAGTTGTGATTGCACCACTGCATTCCAGCCTGGGAAACAGAGTGAGACTCTGTTTCAAACAAAACAAAACAACATAAAACTAAAAACATAACTCAGGGCCAGGCACGGTGGCTCATGCCTGTAATCCCAGCATTTTGGGAGGCCGAGGTGGGTGAATCACTTGAGGCCAGGAATTTTGAGTCCAGTCTGCCTAACATGGCAAAACCCCATCTCTACTAAAAATGTCCCCTAAAAATTAGCCGGGTATGGTGGTATGTGCCTGTAGCCCCAGCTATTCAGGAGGCTGAAGCCCTTTGTGCAGTGGACTCCGTCCCCACCCAAACTGTAGGTCTCAACATGATCCTTGCATCTCTCAGAGAAGCTCGTTTATTTTCTTTCCAGCATGATGTGAGTCTTTAGCTATTGTGTTTATTTTCTTGTTTGTCTTCTCCAACATAAAGGAGAAACTGGACGAGGACAGGAAGCCTGTCTGGCCGCTCACTTCATCTCTGGGATCTCCCCATTGGCCGGCACTTCTGTGTGTGAGAAGCATAGGGGGCAGGAAGGCGGGGAAGAACAACCGCTCTGAGATTTCTTTCTGTATTTGCATATAAAGTGCCCCATTGTTCAATTTCAGGATCTTAGCAAATTCCATAGTACAGATATCCCAACCCCTGTGTTGGATTGGGTCTAACTTTTCCTAGTTCAAAACACTGCTCAGTGGCTGTTCTTTGACCTTGGCCTCATTGACGTGTGGGTTGTTGTTGTTGCTGTTTTTTTTGTTTTGTTTTGTTTTGTTTTTGAGATGGAGTTTTGCTGTCACCCAGGCTGGAGTGCAATGTCATGATGTTGGCTCACTGCAGCCTCCACCTCCCGGGTTCAAGCAATTCTTGTGTCTCAGCCTCCCAAGTAGCTGGGAACTCAGACATGTGTCACCATGACCGGCTAATTTTTGTATTTTTAGTGGAGATGGGGTTTCACCATGTTGGCCAGGCTGGTCTCGAACTCCTGACCTCAGATAATCCCCCCACCTCAGCCTCCCAAAGTGCTGGGATTACAGGTATGAGGCACCACACCCGGCCAATGTGTGGTTTTTTTAAGGACATATTCCTAGATGTGGAATTTCTGGCTTACAGAGCAGTAGTATTGTAAAATCAAAACATTGTATTCTGTTCAGCCTTAAAAAGGAAGGAAATCCTGTCATGTATTACAGCGTGGATGACCCTTGAGGACATTGTGCTGGTCACAAAAAGTGAAATAAACCAGTCACAGAAAGACAAATACTGCATGATTCCATGTATAAGGGGTAACTAGAGTAGTGCAATTCATAGAGAGGGAGAGAGAGTAGATTGTTGGCTGCCAAGGACTTCAGGGAGGGAGAGAAAGGGTGGTGTTCATGAGTACAGAGTTTCAGATTTGTAAAATGAAAAAGTTCTGAGATTTGCTTCACAACATAAATATACTTCACTATTGAACTGTATACTCAAAAATGGTTAAGATGATAAAGTTTATGTTTTTTGTTTTTTGTTTTTAACCATAATTTAAAACTCAGATTGTATATTTGTTTGTTTGCTTTAGGTTTTTTTTGAGACAGGGTCTTGCTCTGTTGCCCAGGGCTGGAGTGTAGTGACATGATCACAGCTCACTGCCACCTCCACCTTCCAGGCTCAAGTGATCCTCCTGTTTCAACCTCTCAAGTAGCTGGGACTATAGGCACACACTACCATTCCTGGCTGCTTTTTTTGGATTTTTTTTTTTTAATTGTAGAAACAAGATCTCCTTGTATTGCCCAAACTGATCTGAATTCCTGGCCTCAAGCAATCCTCTGGCCTCAGCCTCCCAAAGTGCTGGGATGACAGGCAGGCACCACCATGCCCAACCCTATTTTATTATTTCAAGGTAAAACATTATTAAGATAAACTTTAAATAGAAAATTTTTTAAAAACTCACCTCTAATCCCAATCTATTGATAGATTACTTCCTTCTTTTTTTGTTCTCTTCCAGGCCTTCCAGGCCTGGTCCAGAGATACAGCTGTTTCATGTAATTAAAATCATATTTCATTTTCTTTAAACTTTTTTTTTAATGAAATGGAGTCTCGTTCTGTCACCCAGGCTGGAGTGCAATGGCGTGATCTCGGCTCACTGCAACCTCCTCCTCCTGAGTTCAAGTGATTCTCCCGCCTTAGACTTCTGAGTACCTTGGATTATAGGTGCCCGCCACCACACCCAGCTAATTTTTGTATTTTTAGTAGAGATGGGGTTTCGCCATGTTGGCCAGGCTGGTCTCGAAGACCAGGCCTCAGGTGACCTGCCTGCCTCAGCCCCCCAAAGTGCTAGGATTACAGGCGTGAGCCACCACGCCTGGCCTTTTCTTTACGTTTTCATATGTGTTTGTCCATTGTTGCCATAAAAATCTGCATGGTTCTGCTTTCCATGGCTGTGCGCAGTCGCATCTTGTAATGCTCGGCCGTTGACGTCAGTCTCTCATCAGTGCTTTCCTTCTCCCTCCCGCTGAGTTTCAGAGTACATCAAGATGGCAGATCAGTACGTCCCTGTCCCGGGAGGGCCCAATAACAACAACTATGCCAACGTGGAGCTGATTGTGGACATTGCCAAGAGAATCCCTGTGCAGGTAAATGGACCAGGGTGTGCAAGTGTGCCCACAGTGGGGTGATGCTCCTGGGTTCTAGAACAGTTCAGTTCCACAGTTCACTAGGGGTAGAGGGTCCAGGTTCAAGGCTCCAAATTCCTGGGCTCACATAACACAGAAAAGAGTGTTTTGGTGATGGGAAGCATATTCTTTTTTAAAAAAAATTTTATAGACGGGATCTTGCCATGTTGCCTAGGTTGGTCTCGAATTCCTGGGCTCAAGTGATCCTTCTGCCTCAGCCTCCCAAAGTGCTGGGGTTACAGGTGTGAGTTACTGCACCCTGCTAGGAGGCATATTCTTGAAGGAAGATTGTTGCTCACCCCTTTCTGTGTTTGCAGGCGGTGTGGGCTGGCTGGGGCCATGCTTCTGAAAACCCTAAACTTCCGGAGCTGCTGTGCAAGAATGGAGTTGCTTTCTTAGGTAGAGTGTGTCCCCACCAGATACATGGGAATTGGGGCATTGCTGGGACACTCCACTGGGTCTGACCTTCTTTCTACTCCTGTCCTGTAAAGCGGAGGCCCTTTGATTTCCACCTCACACTTTCATTGTGAGGAGTGAGTGAGTCCCAGGGTGGGAGGGCACACAGCTAATCCACCAAGTCATGGAATTAGTCAAAGAAAGACACAGAGGCAGCCAACAAGCGTATGAAAAAAGCTCAGCATCACTGATCATTAGAGAAGGGCAAATCAAGACCACAGGGAGGCACCATTTCTTCCCAGTCAGAATGACTGTTATTAAAAAGTCAAAAAATAACAGATTCTGATGAGATTGTGGAGAAAAGGGAACGCTTATGCACTGTTGGTGGGAGTGTAAATTGGTTCAACCATTGTGGAAAGCGGTATGGCAATTCCTCAAAGAACCAAAAACAGAACTGCAATTTAACCCAGCAATCCTGTTACTGGATGTATACCCAGCGGAATATAAAATCATTCTACCATAAAGACACATGAACACAAAGGTTTATTGCAGCAGTATTCACAATAGCAAAGGCATGGAATCAACCTAAATGCCCATCAGTGACAGACTGGATAAAGAAAATGTGGTACATATACACTATGGAATACTATGCAGCCATCACAAAGACTGAGATCATGTCTTTTGTGGAACATGGATGGAGCTGGAGGCCATTGTCTTAGAAAACTAATGAAGGAACAGGAAACCAAATATTGCATGTTCTTTCTTATAAGTGGGAGCTAAATGATGAGAACACATGGACACAAAGAAGGGAACAGCAGACACTACTTGAGGGTGAAAGGTGGGAGGAGGGAGAAAAGCAGAAAAAATAACTATTGGGCACAAGGCTTAGTACCTGGATGATGAAATAATCTGTACCACAAACCCCCATGACATGAATTTACCTATATAACAGATTTTCATACGTCATTATGTTGATGTCCTCGTGTAGTTTAGGGGAATCATTTACTATCACTGATAAATCCCTGCTGCTTCTTACCTGTGGATCTGAAAGCAGGCTTGCCCAAATGTGAAGCAGCTCAGCGCAGATCAATATCTGATATTCACCTGAGGGTCAGCCAGGTATCCCATGCCCATTGACGTTTTCTTTGTCTGTGGGCTCTGAGTACATATGGGCATCTGTCCTGTCTGACAATCACCCAGTACTCTCATTATCAGTCTTAATTCCTCTGGAGGTTCATGGTCCAGCCCACTGGACAAACTGCAGCTCATAGACCAAATCTGGCCCATGGCTTGCCTTTGTAAATAAAGTTTTATTAAAACACAGTCATGCTCATTCATTTACGTATTGCCTACGCTGCTTTCTCCCTACACTGGCAAAGTTGAGTTATTGTGACAGAGACCTGCAGGTTTGCAAAACTGAAAATATTTCCCATCTGACTCTTTATAGAAAGGGTTTGCTAACCTATGGTCCAGCTCTTTGAGCTGCTAGCTTACCTCTTTGATCTAGCTTTCTGCCTTCCCTCCAAAGTGAATTTTGTGTATGCCACTGTAGCCTGGGTTGTAACTCACAACAGGTTTACAGTCCACATATGTTGAAAGTTGACTGATGCAATAGCACACTAACATTTTTTTTTCTTCGCTGATGTGAGGTTCAGCTCCATGAGAGCTGGGACCTGAGAACTTTTCTCTGTCATCTGCTCCTCACCTGGCCACACCACCGTGCACTTGGTCAGCACTCAGCCTCAAGGGTCTTGTGGCTGACCAGATTCTGCTTCCTTTCTTGTCCCCAACTCCTCAGGCCCTCCCAGTGAGGCCATGTGGGCCTTAGGAGATAAGATCGCCTCAACCATCGTGGCCCAGACTCTACAGATCCCAACCCTGCCCTGGAGCGGAAGTGGTAAGGGACCCCGAGTTTCCCTCTGGGGGAGCTTCTCAGCCCAGTCTTGGTAATGTGAGCAGTCGGGGTGTCAGAAGTATGCTTGTAACAATTCTTTCCCTCACAAATGTTGCTTTTTATTTTTCCTAATGACCCGCTAGCAAAATGTTTTAAAATTTTAAGGTAGTAAACAAGTGGTACAATTTATTGTAGGCAATTTAGAAAATATAAGAGGTACAAAAAAGAAATGGAAATAATTCATAATCCTGTGAATGTGCTGAATCCAGTGTTGAACATTTATTACATTGTAGGTATCTACCTTTCCAACCTTTTTCTAGGCATATTCTTAAAAAAAAAGAAGAAGAAAGAAAAGAAAGACAGATAAGATAGATCTTGGCCAGTGGCTCATGCCTATAATAATCCCAGTGCTTTAAGAGGCTGAGGTGGGAGGATCACTTGAAGCCAGGAGTTCAAGATCAGCCTGGGCAACATAGCAAGACCTCCATCTTTATAAAAAGAAAAAAAAAATTAACTGGTTATGGTGGTGCATGCCTGTAGTCTCAGTTACCCAGGAGGCTGAGGTGGGAGGATCGCTTGAGCCTAGGAGGTCGAGGTTACAGTGAACTGTGATGGCGCCACTGCACTCCACCCTGGGTGATGAGACCCTGTCTTTAAAAGGAAACCACAACCCATCTTACATTTCTTAGTTTGTGACTTTTTTTTCTACTAATGAATATCTTTCTATGTAAAAAATACACTTTATACCATTTAAGATGCTTGCATAGGATTATATCTTACGGATGTGTCATAATTTACTTAACAGACCTTATAGTTAAACAATTCAGGTGGTTTCCAATTTATTTTTTCTAATTTAAAAAAATATTCAAAGGAATGGAGCTTTGATAATCTTACAGCTAAATTTATGTGTGCATTTTAATAATTTTCTTGGGATAAATTCCTAATAACCTTGGAATTTCTAGGACAAATTAAAAAATAAATAGGACAGTCTCAGAAGTTTTCTATTAAATTTGACTTTTCCCCCCTAAAGCTTGAATTTTAAATTTGGGATGGAAAATTTGTTTTCATTTATTAAATCTTTGCATGGTTTTGGAAGATAATTATTCACATATAAATGACTATAAGGTAGAATTGGTGTTTTTTTTTTTTTTTTTTGAGGTGGGGGTTAGATTAATATGGTTGTTGTTGGTAGACTCAGCCCGAGTTTCTTTCCTTTTTTTGTTATTTTGTTTTTGAGACAGAGTCTCACTCTGTCCCCCAGGCTAGACTGTCGTGGCACGATCACGGCTTACTGCGGTCTTGACCTCCTAGGCTCAAGTGAACCTTCAGTGTCGGCCTCCTGAGTAGCTGGGACTCCAGCTCATGCCACCACGCCTGGCTAATTATAAACATTTTTTTTTGTAGTGACAAGGTCTCACTATGTTGCCCAGGATGGTCTTAAACTCCTGGGCTCAAGCAATCCCCCCACCTCAGCCTCCCAAAGTGCTAGGATTACAGGCATGAGCCACCGTGCCTGGCAGTTAGTTTCTTAAGCTTGATTTCTTATTCAAGGTTGGGTTAGGTCTTGAGGAAATGAAAAGCCATTGCGAGAAACCGAAGGGATGCGTCTGCATTCCGCTGGTCCAGAAGCCCAGGTCTAGCACTACGTTGGCAGGGAGAGGCCCTGTGGTTTCTGGGTTGTGTATGTTTCTCCCAGATTTGGGAGGAATCAGCTTTCTTTGTGACTCTCCAGGCCTGACAGTGGAGTGGACAGAAGATGATCTGCAGCAGGGGAAAAGAATCAGTGTACCAGAAGACGTTTACGACCAGGGTTGCGTGAAAGATGTAGACGAGGGCTTGGAGGTAAATGCAGAGCCTGAGGGGGCCAAGGGACCAGAACTGAACCCCCTCTTTGTCCTGGTAGCAGTTGGCAACTGCCTAACCTCTAAAGAGGTCTGTTTGTCCTTTGCACTCAGGCAGCAGAAAAAATTGGTTTTCCATTGATGATCAAAGCTTCTGAAGGTGGCGGAGGGAAGGGAATCCGGAAGGCTGAGAGTGCGGAGGACTTCCCGATCCTTTTCAGACAAGTGAGCAATTCTTGCTATGTCTTTTTGCATCTGTCTTTGGGAATTGTTTGTGGGCTGCCAGATTATTTCTCTTAGCATTATTCTGTGACAGTCAAGAAGACATTTGTAGGAGCTGGATGTATTGTTGTATTGTATTTTGCAACAAATGTGTACATTTTTACTCAGAAAAGCCCATGGTTTTGTGTTGCTCTTCACAGCATCTTTTAGGTTCAAGTCTATAAATTGATGCATCTAGAAATGATTTCAGAGATACAGGATCAAAATAGCTGTTTGTGACTATGTTGGCCTATGGAGGAATTATATATGTTTATAAATTTTAGTACTCTTGGTATTTTTAATGTTCCTAGATGATCTATTTTATTTTATTTTTGAGACAGTCTCACTCTCACCCAGGCTGGAGTGCAGTGACGCGATCTCAGCTCACTGCAACCTCTGCCTCCCAGGTTCAAGCGATTCTCTTGCCTCAGCCTCCCAAGTAGCTGGGATTATAGGTGTGCGCCACCATGCCCAGCTCATTTTTGTCTTTTTAGTAGAGACAGGGTTTCACCACATAGGCCAGACTGGTCTCAAACTCCTGGCCTTGAGTGATCTGCCCGCTTTGGCCTCCCAAAGTGCTGGGATTACAGGCATGAGCCACTGCACCCTGCCTGATCAACTGTAACTGCAGGAATGAATTGCATATTTACTACTGGTAGCTAGTTTTCCTCTTTTAAAACCTTATGTCTGTTATTAGCAATGTTTAGAAAATATTTGTACTGACAATCTTCCCGTTCTTAAAACAACTTTAATATTTCTAGGTTTTCTTCTAGACCTTCTTCATATGTATAAAGAGTTGTATTCAGTCTACACAAAATTTTGTTCTTCATTTAAAATATTCCAAATTGTAGATCATGAATATTGTTATTTTGTTATTCTAGCCCTGGAAACTATTTTGATGATTACTCGGTATTTTTTTTTATCATTTTTTTTTTGAAAGAGAGAAAGAAAGAGGAAGAGATTTTAGAAAAAGAGAGAAAAGGAGAAAGAAAGAAACAGCAAAAGAAAGAAAAAAAAGAATGAAAGAGAGAAAGAAAGAGGAAGAGAAAGAGGGAGAGAGAATGGGATTCTTGTTTTGTTGCCCAGGCTAGAATACAGTCTAAAAATGGGTATTAAAAACCTCTTTTATGCCAATAATTGTGTTTAACAATGGAGACAGGAAGGAATAGGGGATGAAAATAACAAATAAGCAGACAACCAATATTTTA
>PVKP010043344.1:0-17426 GCA_004027715.1 Plecturocebus donacophilus
TGTGTGTGTGATGCTGTGTGTGTGGTGCTGTGTGTGTGTGTGGTGCCATGTGAATCTGTGTGATGGTGTGAATATGTGTGTGGTGCTCTGTGAATGTGTGATGGTGTGACTGTGTGTGGTGTCGTGAGTGTGAATGTGTGTGTGATGGTGTGAGAGTTTGCAATGTGAGTGGTGGTGTGAATGTGTGTGGTGTGTGTGTAGTGGTGTATGAGCATGTGATGCCATGAGTGTGAATGTGTTTGATGTCGACTGTGAATCTGTGTGTGTGATGGTGTGAATGCGTGTGTGTTGCCATGAGTGTGAATGTGTGATGGTGTGTGTGTGGTGCTGTGAGTGTGAATGTGTGTGCGTGGTGCCACGAATGTGTGATGGTGACTGTGTGTGGTGCCATGAGTGTGAATGTGTGTGATGTTGTGTGTGTCTGGTGCCGAATGTGAGTGGTGCTGTGTGTGTGGTACCATGTGTGAGTGTGAGTGGTGCCGAGTGTGTGTCATGCCATAAGTGTGAGTGTGATGCTAGATGAGTGTGTGTGGTGCCATGAGAGTGTGTGATGCTTGTGTGTGTGGTGCCATGAGTGTGAGTGTGATGCTGCGTTAGTGTGTGAATGTTTGTGTTTGCTGCTGTGTGTGTGTGGTGCTGTGTGTGTGTGTGATGCGGTATGAGCAATGCCATGAATGTGTGGTGCCATGAGTGTGAGTGAGTGATGTTGTGTGTGGTGCCGTGTGTGAGTGGTGCCGTGAGCGGGAATGTGCTGTGTGTGTGTGGTGCTGTGTGAGTGTGATGCTGTGTATGTGTGATGCTGTGGTGACGTCAATGTGTGAGTGGTGCCGTGTGAGTGCGATGCTGAGTGTTAATGTGTCGTGCTGTGAGTGGTTCCATGAGTGTGTGATGCTGTGTGTGTGAGTGGTGCCATGTGAGTGTGACTGTAATGCCGTGTGTGTGATGCTGTGTGTGAGCGAGTGTGTGGTGCTGCGTGTGAGTGGTGCCATGTGAGTGTGTGGTTCTGTGAGTGTATGTGTGATGCTGTCTGGTGCCATGTGAGTGGTTCCATGAGTGTGTGTGATGCTGTGTGTGAGTGATGCTGTGTGATGTGTGTGTGGTGCCATGAGTGTGAGTGCGAGTGGTGCCATTAGTGTGTGTGATGCTGTGTGTGGTGCCATGAGTGTGAGTGTGAGTGGTGCAGTGTGTGTGTCATGCTGAGCTTGTGTGTGGTGTCATGCGTGTGATGCTGTGTGGGTGAGTGGGTGGTGCCATGAGGGTCAGTGTGTGATGCCCTGTGTGTAATGCTGTGTGTGGTGCTGTGTGTGTGTGGTGCCATGAGTGTGAGTGTGATGCCTAGTGTGAGTGGTGCCATGTGTGTGATGCCATTAGTGTGTGAGTGTGAGTGATGCTGTGTGTGGTGTCATGTGAGTGTGAGTGCATGATGCCGTGTGTGTGATGCTGTGTGAGTGTGTGGCGCCATGAGTGTAAGTGTGAGTGGTGCCGTGTGTGTGGTGCCATGAGTGAGTGGTGCTGTGTGTGGTGCCATATATGAGTGCTGCCATGTGTGTGTGTGATGCTGAGTGTGTGTGGTGCTGAGTGTGAGTGGTGCTGTGTGTGATATTGTGTGTGTGGTGCCGTGAGTGTGTCAGTGTGATGTGTGTGGTGCCATGAGTGTGAGTGCAAGTGGTGCCATTAGTGTGTGTGTGATGCTGCGTGTTTGTGTGGTGCCATGAGTGTGAGTGTGTGTGGTGCCATGAGCGTGAGTGCAAGCGGTGCCATTAGTGTGTGTGTGATGCTGCGTGTTTGTGTGGTGCCATGAGTGAGTGTGTGTGTGGTGCCATGAGTGTGTGTGTGATGCTGTGTGTGTGATGCTGTGTGAGTGGTGCCATGAGTGTGTGATGCCGTGTGAGTGCTGCCATGTGTGTGAATGTGATGCTGTGAGTGTGTGGTGCCGTGTGAGTGTGAGTGTGTGGTGCCATCGTATTCAAGGCCCACATGCGATTGTGCATTGTGTGTGTAAGAGCTCGCGAGTGTGCATGTGACCGTGTTTGCAGATGTGTGAGCTGGACACGTGAGAGTGTATGGCCGTGCATGATTGTGGGGAGCCGTGTGCAAGTGTCTGAGGCTGCGAGGGTGTGGTGGGTGTGTGAGTTCCACGTGAGCAGAGCGTCCGGGCTGCGTGCAGGGCCGAGGGCCGGCAGGCCTGGTGTGGCTGTCCGGCTTACCTTGTCCGAGTAGATGGACATGCGGGTGGTCAGCCCCAGCACGGGAATGCGGTAGAAGCCAGCTGTGTAGGAGACGGGGGTGGGAGTGAAGTGGTCGTTGGGGGTCGGCGGGTGGCTAACTAGGATGGCGTAGACCTGTGGACACAGGAGACAGGGTCAGCTCCGCCAGGGGTGGGCCGGGCACAGCTGGAGCCTCAGATCCAGAAGCAGCAGGGGCTGAACCCAGCAGGCTGAGGTGGGGCTGGGACACAATTTGGGTCCATGCTACATACCCAGGCCCACATGCACACATGCCCACAGGGCAGGGAGAAGACCCATCCTCATCCTCCATCAGCCAATCGCAGACTGACAGAGGCAGAGCAGGGGCTGAGGGGCCACGGGGGAGGGCAAACTCCATCCGGACCCCTCCTTACACCGCAGACCCCACCCCGACCTCCCCTCACACCGCAGACCCCACCCCGACGTCTCCTCACACCGCAGAGCCCACCCGGACGCCCACTCACACCGCAGGCCCCATCCGGACTTCCCCTCACACTGCAGACCCCATCCAGATCCCCCCTCACACCACAGACCCCACCCGGACCTTCCCTCCCTGCAGCAGCCATGGCCACAGACAGACAGCAACATTGGGCGTTAGTTGAAGCAATTCCCCAGGAATGGCCCCTCCTGGATTTCACGGGTCCACCTTTTGTGTCCCCTCTAGTCCCAGATGGAACATGTGACCACAGCCACTGGCTACAGACGTGTCCCCCATCCCATCCCATGGTGTCCTGGGCTGGGGCATGACGGCGGCTTGTGAGGTGGGGAGGGAGGAGTTCTGAGAAAAACTCTGGCACGAGCCCCCCAGCTGAAGCTGCTTGGAGGGGTTCTCCCCCTCTCTGAGCCTGGACTCAGAGGTGCCTGCAAAGGTGCACAGGTCCATGTGTGAGCACGCAGTTAGGTGTTCAAGTGTGCGCTGGGATGTCCGCATCACACGCCCGGCATGTCTGTCTGTATACGTTCGTGCGCATGCCTGGAACAGGGTGTGTAAGCGTGCAGGTCTGCATGAGCATTTGGGAATGCATGCCAAGCGTGTGCGGCAGGAGCCCGTGCCCGTGGGTTAGCCTGTGTGCAGGTGAGCATGTGACATCGATTGTGTGACGCTAGGTGCGTGTGTGCTAATGTAACATGTGGTGTGGTGTGAGCCTACGTGTCCACAGGGGTGGTGTGTCCGCCAGGTAGGCACGAGTGAGCAGCGCTAGGTTGGAGTCTGTCCTGCCTCTTACATAAAGGGCTGCATTGCAGATCCTTGCAGCCTCATTGGAATTCAGCAGGCGCTCCGCCCAGGGGCGGACAGCTCCGACAGGCAAAGTCCCAGGAGCACCTCCTCCCACGCAGCGCTGGCTCCCACAGCTCCCATGCCCGGGCGCCTCTCGCGTGTGCACCCCCACTCCCACCCCCACAAAGTGCCCTGCTCCCGGGCCGTTTCCCTTCCCAGGCAGACCCATGGGAGATGGCAAGGGAAGAAAGGAAGAGCAGGAGAACCTGGAAGCAGATACAAAGACGGCCCCAGGCCCCTTCCTGTTTAAAGCTCTGCGGGGCGGGCATCTGGCTGGACGGGCGTTTCTACCTCCATGCCTCGAATGCCCACCCCACACTGACGCACGCCAGCCCAAGTCTACACACAGCGGTCAGGGCCAGGAGCCCCAGGGACCCCCTGAGGACCAGCCAAGGTGGCAGGTGACTGGTCTCAGGTCAAGATTGGGGAACCAGCAGACCGTGGTGTTCGGTTCCTAGTGAGACCGGGCCTCCGGGAGCAGC
Organism: Plecturocebus donacophilus; assembly: GCA_004027715.1. Taxonomy (NCBI): domain Eukaryota; kingdom Metazoa; phylum Chordata; class Mammalia; order Primates; family Pitheciidae; genus Plecturocebus; species Plecturocebus donacophilus. The sequence goes on from PVKP010043344.1 coordinate 4,008, forward strand.
CGGCTGACTCGGGGTGGTGTCACAGGGAGGAAGGGGGCTCGGAGAGGATGGAATGAAGCGGGGTGTGGGGTGCAGGGTGGAGGAGGGGGAGGCGGCGGCGGAGGTGGGGGCACCTGGCTGGAGATGAGGTCCTCGCACACCGACAGAGCCATCTGGATGGCGTTGGGCTTGTGCGTGACGGACGTGGCGTTGAGCTGGATCTTCCAGGAGCCATGCCGCTTGTTGGCCTGGTTCACGGCCTCGCGGAACATCTGCTCGTGCTTCCGCGTGCTCAACACCGCGCCAATGTTGACGATCTTGGGGTCGCACGCGGTGCGGGCGACGGAGCAGGAGAAGAGCAGGGCGAGCGTCAGCAGGCGCATGGTGCTCATGGGCTCCGGCCGCGGGCCTGGCTCTGCGCGGCGCGAACGCGGGGCTCTCGGCGCATCCCCCGCGGGGCTTCCCGGCCGCCCTGCGCCCGCCCGGCCCCGCGGGCTGTGAACGCCAGGTCTCCCCCGGAGCCTGGTGCCGGGACGTCGGCCGCGGGAAGGGGCGCGGGAGCGCGCGCGGAGGCTCCGGGTCGGCCCCACGCGGCCGGCTCTGTCCGCGGTGCTGAAGCGGGGCCCGGCGAGGGGAGGGCGCGGCGGCGGCGGCGGCGGCTCCGCGGACTGCGCTGGTTGGGTCCGGACGCTGCGGCGACTGCAGCAGCTGCAGAAATGCGAGCGGGGCCAGCGTCTCCTTCCCCTCCCGCCGCCCCCGCTTCCCGACTCGGAGGCGAAGGGGGCGCCTCCCGCGCCGGAGCGTGCGCCTGCGTTCGCGTGAGCGTGTCAGTGCGCGTGAGCCGGGGGAGCCCCGTGTGCGCGCTGTGCGTGTGAGCGCGTGCCTGGAGGGCCTGGGACAGGGGCCTGTGCTGCCCGGACCTGCGGGGAGCTCCGTCCGGGGACGCTGGAGGGGTCCGGGCCACCGCGTGCAGCCTCGCCCTTGCGTGCCTTTTAATTGGACCGAACGTGCCGTGCCTGCTCGTCTGTGTGTGCGCGCCCGAGTCCTCACCCACAGTCAGCGAGATTCGGGTCCTGACTCTTGCAGGTTGGAGCTCCAGAGGGGTGGGGGAGGCCCTAAGCCATGCCTCTGGGGACGCTCCCCTCCCCACAAGGTTCACAAATGAGGGAGAGGCCCCGTCTGCGTGGCCATGTAAAGTGGGACCCTCCTCCTAGGGCTAAGAGGAGTAGGGAGGGTGACGGTTGCCGCCACCTGAGTTCAGCTATGTCTTCTAGGAGAGCCTGGAACCTGGACCCACCGTGGCTGGGGTTGAGGTCAGACACCAGGAATCACAGGAGCCCCGCGAGGTGTGCTCCGGGCCAGCCGTTTCACACCCTCAGCTTCCGCTCCTCTCTCCGTGTCCAGCCCCCTCGCAGTGCGCTCCCAGCGCCCCCTTTTCCAGAGCCTTTCTCATCTCTCCTGTCTTTACCGCCCGGTCTTTGTCCCCCTCCACTCCTGGGGTGTGCGTCTCCCTCCCTAACTTGAAGGGTGGCTGAAGCTCCGCCCCTGCCGGTGATGTCACCATTTCCAATAGCAACCGAGGATTCTGCAGCCCTAACAGCAAACGCACCCAACAGGGACAAAGCAGAGTCGTCCCCACACCTCTGTCCCGAGCAGTGCAGCAGGAGGTGGGGGGAAATCACGTGCCCATCAGGGTCACACTCCCTCCACCGCTTGCCAGACACTGACACCAGGGACCCCTGGAGCTGAGAGAAAGGGGAGGGGCTGTGGTGTTTGCCAAACTCCTCCCTTTGGCCCCTTCTCTCTCGATACAGGGAAATCGTTGCTTGGGGGGTCTCCTGCCCACACCCTGCTGCAGTCCCCACCTCTCCCTGTTAGGGTTGAGGCACACAGAGGAAATAGCATCGGCCTGGGGGCCCTCACTCCTTCTGCCGGCTCTCAGGAGGGCGTGTGGGGGTGCTCAGGGGGATGGAGCTGGCCCCATCTGCAGGAATCTGTGGCCCATCTCCAAACTTCTGTCCCAGCCGGGTGCAGTGGCTCACTTCTGTAATCCCAGCATTTTGGGAGGTGGAGGAGGGCGGATCACGAGGTCAGGAGTTCAAGACCAGACCGGCCAACATGGAGAAAACCAGTCTCTACTAAAAATACAAACATTAGCAGAGCATGGTGGAGGGCACCTGTAATCCCAGCTATTCGGGAAACTGAGGCAGGAGAATTGCTTGAACCCTGGAGGCTGAGGTTGCAGTGAGCCGAGATCACACCATTGCACTCAACCCTGGGCAACAAGAGCAAAACTCCATCTGAAAAAAAACAAACAAAAAACTGCCTCGGGCAGGTCAGAGCCTGGTAGCTTCATTGGGGTAGACCTGAGCCCAGACGGCTTCTCATCAGCATGGAAGAAAGGGGTTGGGGGCTGCAGAAGAGGCCCTGGCTCCACCCACCCACCCCCATCCTGCGGGGTGCTGGAGCAAATCCCGCTGACCCCAGAGAGCCGACTGCTAAATGTTCAGACACCTGCCAGCCTCTGTTACAGTCAGGCCTGGGAACCTGCCACGATCGGATTATTTATGCTGCCATGGAAATCATCAAACCCTACCCACCAGAGCAGCTTCTTTTCCACTCAGGGAGCCGGTCTGCCAGCACACCACTGCTCCATCGGACTGTGTACGTCCTCAAGCTTCTGGTCAAGACCCCTTGACAGGTGTCCCTGATGGAGATGAGGTGGAGGCCATGTCCCCGGGCCGCAGCCCCTCCTGCCAGCAAGTCTCTCCTGGGTTCTGCTCCGCATCCCGCCCCCGCGCCCCCCCTCCCGCGCCCGTGGGCTTCTTCCACAACGTGAGGGAGGGGGGAGTGGTGCCACAACAGATGAGCCTGGACTGGGACCCCTCTGAGACCTGGTCGGACAAAGGCTGCGCGGAGGACCAGAGACCTGGGGCGCTGCCCTGTGATGGGCCCCGGCCAGCAGTCAGGCCCTGGCTGGGGAGGGAAGTGCTGTTCTGCTCCCGGCCACTCCCCTCTGCGGAGACCCCTCCCCACTCTGACATTGGCGGGCCCCATCGGGAGAAAGTTGCTCCTCTCCCACCCGGATTGACAGTCACAGCTGTCAATCAGGGTGCAGCCCCGCCCTGGCCTCAGTCCACTGGCAGAGGGATTGCCAATCAGGGCTCTCCCTAGGATTTTGGGCAGATCGTAGGCGGGGACAAGATCCCAACTCTACATCCTCTGGAGGTGAATCCCCAGAACTGCGGCTCTAGAGCTACCTGCAGACACATTTCTGTCGAGAGGAAGCCGGCTTGACCGGAGGAAGCTGACAGGCAGGGGAAGGGTGGGCAGAGGCGTCTCCCATCCCAGCTCAGGCTGGCCAAGGGCGTGGAGGACAGGCCTGCTAAGTTCCCACTAAGCTGGGGAAACGCAGCTGGCCATCCTCGGGCCTGGGTCCTGCTAAGGAGCTGGACTGGGGTCAGGACCTCAGCCCAGGGACCCTCACAGAGGGCAAGCCCCCCGCACCCCAGAAACTTTCCCACCCCTCGCCCATCCGGCTCCCACACCTTCCTGCCTCCACAGGTTGCTCCTCTATCCCTGTCCTCCCTGACTCCAAATTCCACCTTCCTGGGGGGCCATCTTCCTCACATCACAAAGTCCCCACAGATCCGACCGTGGGCCGGACCGCACACGGACGTTCACTCCACCAGGCACGTTGCCTGAGCACCCACTGCGTGCTGGATGCTGTTCTAAGTGTGGGGATGCAGAATGGGAAGGTTGGACGTTCTGATTTCATGGAGCCAACTCGAAGCACAAACACAGGCACCTGAGACCGTTCCATGTAGTGGTGCATGAGCTGAAGAAACGGAAAGCAGAATAAAGGGCGGAGAGGGATGGAGCCGGTGGTGGTTTTAACGGCTGTCTGCACCTGCTGGGCAGATCACCCCCTTCAGCCAACAGGAGAAGCCTGAGGTACACCTCCAGGCATACATGGCCTGGACTTACTGCCTGTCCTCTAACAAATGGAATGTGGCAGAGGTAAGGGTGCGCGATCCCCAGGTGAGGTCTAGAAAGAACACCTCCCGACCAGGCACGGTGACTCACGCCTGTAATCCCAGCACTTTGGGAGGCCAAGGCGGTAGGATCACCTGAGGTCAGGAGTTCAAGACCAGCCAGCCTGGCCAACAAGATGAAAACCTGTCTCTACTTAAAAAAAAAACGCTGGACACAGTGGCTCACGCCTATAATCCCAGCACTTTGGGAAGCCAAGGTGGGTGGATCACGAGGTCAGGAGTTCAAGACCAGCCTGGCCAACATGGTGAAACCCCGTCTCTACTAAAAATAGAAAAAATTACCTGGGTATGGTGGTACATGCCTGTAATCCCAGCTACTCAAGAGGCTGAGGCAGGAGAATCACTTGAACCTGGGAGATAGAGCTTGCGGTGAGCTGAGACCATGCCACTGTACTCTAGCCTGGGCAGCAGAGTGAGACTCCATCTCAAAAAAAATACAAACAAATAAAAATTAAAATTAACCGGACGTGGTGGCACACACCTGTGATCCCAGCTACTCGGGAGGCTGAGGCAGGAGAATCGCTTGAACCTGGGAGACGGAAGTTGTGGTGAGCCAAGATCAGACCATTGCACTCCAGCCTGGGCGACAGAGCAAGACTGCATCAAAAAAAAAAAAAAAAAAAGGAAGGAAGGAGGGAAGGAGGGAAGGAGGGAAGGAAGGACACCTGCCTCCCACCTGCCTCTCTTTTTTTTGTTCACTTGCTTGCAGGGTGCAGCCGGCCCCTGAGTAGTGAGGATACTCAGGCAGCCCTGGAGAGGCCACTGCAGAGAAAATTGTCATGTCAGTGCCAGCGCCAGCCATGGGAGTGAGCCACATGGGGAGCTCCAGGGCCCCCAGCCCCTGTGGAGCCTTCAAATGACAGCAGCCCTGGCTGATGTCTTCACGGTGACCTTATGCGAGACCCTGAGCAGAGCCGCCATTGCGCTGTACCACCATGGCCGGCCCCTAGAACCTGGGAGAGACAGTCAATGCTCATCATTAAGCACTGGGTTGTGGGGTAAATCGTTATGCAGCAATATACCACCAGCTAATCAATACAGGTGCTGCCCTAGGGAACGCCTCCCCTGAAAGTTATTTGAGAAAATATCGGAATGGAACGAGATGCAGATGGCAGAGGGAAGAGTGCCGGGAGGAGAGGAGGTGGTGAATGCCAAGGCCCCGAGGGGGAGGGAGGATGTGATGTGGCATGGAGCAGGTGGAGCAAACGGGGGGGGGGAGGGTCGCCGGAGACCAGAGGGGCACAGGGCTGGTGCTGTGGGGCCTTTTTGGCCATGATGAGGGCTCAGCTTCCTTCTAACAAGTCCCCGCATGTCTGTGGGTCTCCATGACAGCCGTCAGGCCTGCCACAAGGGCTCGGAGAAGCGGAGTTTTCTCCTCACCCCCCGAGGACGGAGATGTCTCAGTCATCTTGGACGTCTCCTTCCCTAGCTGGCTAAACAGCGGGCGCTTTCCCAGCGCTGACACTGTCCCAGCCGAGGTGCCCTCCAGCAGCCCTTAAGCGGGCTGGACAGAGGACTTAGAGCATCCTGCCTCAGGGTCACCTCTTTCCCGATGCCACTTCAGCCCCATGCTTCTTGACCTGAGACTAATTAGTAAGATTAAAGATTATATCAATATATAGATGTATATATTTATGATTACATGTGAATAGCTATGTGATTATGATTATATATAGGAATAACTATGTAGTATACCTCTAATTCTTTTCTAATTCTATGTTTACATGAGAATATGCTGAGGCCTCAGACCCTTGCCTCGGCTCCTGTGGGGTTTCCCCCAATGTGACTGTATTATTAATTAATTTATTTATTAGAGACAGGATCTTGCTCTGTCCCCCAGCTAGACTGCAGTGGTTCAATCCTCCTGCCTCAGCCTCCCTGGTAGCTGGAACTCCCTGGTAGCTGTGTACCAGTGTGCACAGGCCTAGCTGTCCTTTTTTTTTTTTTAAAGACAAAGTCTCGCTCTGTCACCCAGGCTGGAGTGCAGCGGCATGATCTCAGCTCACTTCAACATCTCCTTCCCAGGTTCAAGCCATTTTCCTGCCTCAGCCTCCTGAGTAGGTGGGACTACAGGCGCCCACCACCACACCAGGCTAATTTTTGTATTTTTAATAGATATGCAGTTTCACCATGTGGGCCAGGATGGTCTTGAATTCCTGACCTCATGATCTGCCTGCCTCAGCCTCCCAAAGTGCTGGGATTACAGGTGTGGGCCACTGTTCCCAGCCTGTGAAGTTGTTTTTGTAATTTTATTTTTAGACCATTTATTAATAAGTATAAATAAAGTTGACAGTGAATGTAGTTCTTCTGGTCCTCCCCGTGATCTTCACGGACTTGTTCATAAGTTATTAATTCTGCTAGGTTGTTGTTGCTGCTCTTGATTCCTTAACATTCCTGACTGGATTTTTTTTTTTTTTTTTTTAGACAGGATCTCACTCTGTCACCCAGGCTGTAGTGCAGTGGCACAATCTTGGCTCACTGCAACCTCCCAGGTTCAAGCGACCTTGTGCCTCAGCCTCCTAAGTAACTTGGGATTACAGGCATCCACCATCACACCCTGCTCATTTTTGTATTTTTAGTAGAGATGGGGTTTCACCATGTTGGCCAAGATGAGCTCGATCTCCTGACTACTTCAGATTTTTTGCGCACTTCGGCCTCCCAAAGTGCTGGATTACAGGCATGAGCCACTGCGCCCAGCCTTTTTTTTTTTTAAACAGGGTCTTGATCTGTCGCCCAGGCTGGAGTGCAGTGGCAGAATCTCAGCTCACTGCAGTTCCAATCCCTCAGGCTCAGATGATCCTCCCACACCAGCCTTCCAAATATCTGGGACTACAGGCACAAGCCACCATACCTGGCTAATTTTTGTATTTTTTTTTTTCTTTTTAGAGATGGGATCTCACTGTGTTGCCAACTCCTGAGCTGAAGGAATCCTCCCGCCTCAGCCTCCCAAAGTGCTGGGATTACAGGTGTGAACCACTGCACCTGGCCACTTTTTATTTCTTTTCTTGCCTGAGAGGACTGCATAGAAAGCACCATGACTCATCATTTATATGGTGAGATGTCTGCTCTCATGATGAGAGCACCAGCCACCATGCCCAGCTAATTTTTCTGTGTGTGTATTTTCAGTAGAGACGGAGTTTCGCTACGTTGGCCAGATTGGTCTTGAACCCCTAACATCAAGTGGTCCCCCCGCCTGAACTTCCCAAAGTGCTGGGATTATAGGCATGAGGCGTCGCTGACGGGGAGCCCCCCGGACACCCAGAAATGCCACAGCCAGGACCGTGGGACGCAGCTGACTCGCCCAAGGGGCAGCAGGCAGCCAGTCCAGGAGAGAATGAGGGAGGGGCGGGGCTGAGGTTTGGCAGAGGAGAACCTTGGTAGGGAGGGCCTCGGGCGGCCAAGGACGCCACTTTGCCATTTTGGGCGTTCTGGGGGAGGACAACACGCGCAGGAAGCGCAGTCATCTCAAGCTGACCTCTAAGGCTACCGGGTTCGAGGGCTGGAACCGGGTCTGAAAGCCCCGATCCGTCTATGGCGCGTGGACTGTGGGTCCAGCCCGCCGCTTGGCCCCCTCGCTCGACCAGGCGGGGTCCGCGACCTCAGGGGGGGCGTCCTTCCTTCGGCCCCCGCCTGGATGAGGCCTTGGGCTCCTTCCTTGTGACCACGCGACGAGGGTGGCCCCCAGCCCACGATGGCGCCCAAGGGCGGCCCAGCTCCACACCCGCGCCGCGGAACCCAGGCGCTGGGCGCGGGGGCTCCCTGCCAACATGGCGGCGCCGCCCGACCGCCTCCCCAGGTCACGGGTGTCTGCGTCTCCCCGCGAGGGCGCGGGCAGAGCCGGTGCCGCCCGACGACAGGAGGCGAGAGCAGCCCGACTCCAGCAGCTTGGCGAACAGCGCAAGAGCACCAGGCAGCGACCACACCCCAAGCAGCACCAAGGCCTGCCCTGCTGCCCTGGCGACAGTGCGCAGAGGGTGGACGCAGGCGCAGGCCGTGAGCGCTCGGCGCAGGCGCAGTAGGTCGTGAAGGTGGGCCGCATTGCGCACGCGTGCGTGCTGCGTACACGGCGGGCGACTCTGCGCGGCAATGGCTGCCCACGCGTATCCGAGAGGCGGAGCGCTCGGTCTTTTTTAGGGCCGGGTCTCTAGACGCCGCAGGTGGTTCCTCGAGGCCCCCTTACACGCATCCGCTGCCGCCGCCGCATCAGGACTTCATTTCGGTGACGCTGAGCTTTGAAGAGCGCTACGGCAACTGCGAGAGCTGCCGGCGGCGCTGGTGGAGGGTGAGGGCCGCGCCAGGCTGACAGGGGCCCGGGGCCGCTGCGCCCGCCGCCCTCCCAGCCTGCGGCTCGGAGCGGGGCCTGGGCGGGCGGACACAACTCCCCCCGCGCCGCCCTCTCCACCCCTTCTCCGCAAAAGGGGGCAAATATGGGTTCCGGGCGGGGGCAGCCTTGGTCGACTCGCCTGCAGCGTTCTCAGTAGCCCGAATTCTGCGGGGCGGTGGTGGGAGGAGGGACCGGAGCCCCAGCAGGTTGTCTGGGCTCCGTTCGCTTTTCTGCAAGGTCCTGGCCCAGTCTGCGGTCCCTCTCAGCGGAAACCCCTGGAGCTGTTGCTCCTGAGAAAGCGAGCGGCCCCTGACGCGTTACTGGGGCCTGGTGTGACCCTCGTAGCCAGGCGATGTTCTGTGGGGCGTGAAGCGCCACGCAGACACCACGAGAAAGTGAGATGAACCAAGACCTTTTCTTGACTCGAAGCAGGGAACACACAGCTCACCCTGCCACTTGCAGCGAACATAGCTGAGAATTGCCCTCTGCCTTCTCACAGCGTCTGATCTTCTCTTTTTATGTTTTGAGGCAAGGTCTCCCTCTCGCCCCGGCTGGAGTGCGGTGGCAGTCACGGCTCACTGCAGCCTCGGCCTCTTGGCTTCCAGCGTGCGTCTAATCTCGACCAAATCCTCCTTCCTTAGATCGTCTCCCAGATGACCTAACTGCAGGTGAAGTCCTGTAATAGTTTCCTCCATGACCCCGTTGCTGAGACACCTCAGGGTCCCAGCCTGCTGTGTTTGTACACACTGCATAGAGTAAAAGACCCAACTTGTTTAACTCTGGGCGTGTTTGCAGTGGTCTTTGGCTGAGGGGCGTTATAGACTCTCTCAGTTGGAGAGTCACTGAAATTCAGCTGAGACTCTACTCAGCATGCCTGTCTTAGACCCTTTTGTGTCTGTCTCTGGGAGCACAACCTATATCCTTGGCTGTGAAGAAACAGGCATATTCTTTGCTTCATTCTCCTTGGACACCAACCGTAGCCTGTTCCCGTTTTAGTTCTGACTGCAGAGATGAATAAAACAGACTGGTAGGAGAGGCTGGTGAGAAGCCAGTCGCAGACAGGCAGAGGCAGGTGGCACATGGTGTATGTCCTGTGTGGAAAAGAGCAGGGCGCTGGGGAAGAGCAGTGGCTGGATGTGAGGGCCCAGGGGAGGCCGTGGCACTGAGAGCAAGATCTGAGGGCTGAGAAGCTGCTGGCACCAGGCAAGGTGGGGAGAGGCAGACTTGAGCCTGAGTGGAACTGCCTGAGGCAAGGGGGACCTTGGCATTTTCACTCGGGAAGGTGAAATTCCCAGGGCTGGGAGAGGGGTGGGGGCTGGCTCAGTCCAGCCATGGATTTGCAGGTCCTGGAGGCAGCACTGGAGTTTTCAGTTGGAAGATTTTGGCATGGACTGCATGTCTGAGAGAGATGTTTACTCTGAAACTGCTCTGGCTGCAGGTGGAGACGCAGTGGAGGGCAGGACGCCGGAAGAGCTGGGAAAAGCTGAGTGCAGGGAGGAGTCCGAAGGAATGGGCCTTGGGAGAGGGAGGGCGGGTCCCCGGTGGAGGGGCCACCACTGAGCTCCGTTTTGGATCTGCCCAGCGTGAGATGCTGGGAGGCACCATGGAGACCATGGTGGGCAGGGGGTGCCAGGATCAGAGTCTGCCAGGGGAGACAGGGTTTAGGAGTCCCTAGGTAGAGATGGTGTGTGTCGTCTGCAAAGGTTGGAGGAAGGGGCCAGCCTAGTCCTGGGTGCCACCTGACTGAGAAGATTGGGGTCAGGGAGGAGGGCAGCGGCAGTGGAGACTGTAAGTGGGTCAGGAGGCTGCCGAAGAAGCAGGAAAATGTCCTGTCAGTGAAGGTTTGGTTCAGGAAGAACAGCCAAATCCCTGACACCCCTGAGAACGCCAGGGTGTTGCTGACTCCAGGGTCAGCACGATATGGTGTACTATGATATGTATATACACGTGTGTATATGTGTGTGTGTTCGCGTGCGCCTGTGTCTGCCTCCTGGGCTGCAGTGCAGTGGCATGATCCATAGCTCACTGTAGCCTGGAACTCCTTCCTGCGCTCAAGTGATCCTCTCACCACAGCCTCCCAAGTAGCTAGGCCTACAGGTGCACACCACCACACCTGGCTAATTTTAAAGTTTTTTTGTGGAGATGGGATCCCAGTATGTGGCCCAGGTGGGTCCTGAACTCCTTTCCTCCAATGAGCCTCCCACCTGGGCCTCCCAAGGCACCTGGATTATAGGCATGAGTTAGTGTGCCCATTCATCAAAGTATGTTTTCAGCCACAGTGGAATAACATTGGAAATGAGTAACAGGAAAAGCTAGAACATTTGCAAAGATGTGGCAATTACACAACACACTCTTAGGCCAAGCGCGGTGGCTCACTCCCGTAATCCCAGCACTTCAGATGTCCGAAGCGAGAGGATCACCTGAGGTCGGGAGTTCATCACCAGCCTGACCAACATGGAAAAACCCCATCTCTCCTAAAAATGCAAAATTAGCTGGGCGTGGTGGTGGACATCTGTAATCCCAGCTACTCGGGAGGCTGAGCAGGAGAATTGCTTGAACCCAGGAGGTTGAGGTTGCAGTGAGCCGAGACTGCACCATTGCACTCCAGCCTTGACAAGAGCGAAACTCAGTCTCAAAAAAAATTTAAAAAAAGTAAAAAAATAAACACTCTTAAGCAGTGGGTCAAAAAAGAACATACAAGGGGAGGTAGGAAATACTTAGAGACAAATGAAAATGAGAACAGAAACTACCAGAATGTATGGGTTGAAGCAAAGGTTATGCTCAGATGAAAATTAACTGTGAACACTGATCCTTTTGTAGTCTTAAGTGTGATGATTTGGTTTCACACTCCTGTGAGATGTGCCTCCTTCAGACCTTTTTATGAAGGCAGCACATTACCCATCTAACACCAAAAAACACAGTAGGGTCCCCCAGTTCTACTTGCTTTTTCTCTTGTCCCGACAGAAATGTAGGGTGCCTTGACTGCTCTGTGACCTGGCCAGCTGTATGTTTTTTCCCTGGGGCACGAAGAAACGTGTTTAGTTTGTTGTCGGAAATTCTGAAAGAAACCAGCCCTGGCTCTGAGCAAATTTCCTAAACCCTCTACAAAGGCCATATCCTGACCTGCACTGTGGGTATGCTGTGTAGAACCTGTCTGCGTTCTGCTGCCGGCTGTGGGACACTGCAGCCCTCCATAAGTTCCCCTAGTAAATGCTCTGGACTGGTCACCCTGATGTTTAGTGCCAACCTGCCCTGTCTCAGGATGGTTTGGGGCACTCCACTGTGGGAATGTCTCTGCCACTTCTTTTTGGGGTCACTCCAAAAGGTTTGGCCAGGATGAAACAAATGCCTATGTTAAAAGAGAAGGAAGATCTCAAATTAGTGACCTAGATTTAAATATTGACAAACTAGAACAGCAAACAAAATCCAAAGCTAGCAGAAGGTGGTCAGGTGTGGCAGCTCACGCCTGAAATCCCAGCATTTTGGAAAGCCAAGGCGGACGGATCACCTGAGGTCAGAAGTTTGAGACAAGCCTGACCAACATGGTGAAACCCCTTCTCTACTAAAAATACAAAAATCACCTGGGCATGGTGGCACGTGCCTGTAATCCCAGCTACTTGGGAGGCTGAGGCAGGAGTATAGCTTAAATCCAGGAGGCTGAAGTTGCAGTGAGCCAAGATTGAGCCACTGCACTCCAGCCTGGGCAACAGAGCCAGATTCTGTATCAAAAAAAAAACAAAAAAACAAAACAAGATGCCTGCTTCACCATTCAATATTGTACTGAAAGTCCTACCCAGGGCAATTAGATGAGAAAAAGAAATGCATTCAAATAGAAAAGAAAGTAGAACTCTCTTTGGTCACAGATAACATGATCCTACATATAGAAAATTCCAAAGAATACACAAGAAAGCTACTAGAGTTAGTAAACAAATTCAGTAATGTCACAGGGCATAGTATCAACAACAAATCAGTTGTGTGTCTGTGCACCTGCAACCAACAGTCCAAAAAGGAAGTGAACAGTTTTATGTACAACAACATCTAAGAGAGTAAAATGCCAAGAAATAAATTTAACCAAGGAGGTGACCTACTTATATACTGAAAACTACAAAACTGAAAGAAATTAAAGAAAACCTAAGTAAGTGTAAAGGAACCCTTGTTTGTGAGTAGGAAGTCAGCATTGTTAAGATGTTAATACTTCCTTAAGCAATCCAGAACAATCTTGAAAAAGAGCAAAGCTGGGCTGGGTGCGATGGTTCACGCCTGTAAACCCAGCACTTTGGGAGGCCAAAGTGGGCGGATCACCTGAGGTCAGGAGTTTGAGACCAGCCTGGCCAACATGATGAATCCCCATTTCTACTAAAAATAGAAAAATTAGCCGGGCATGGTGGCAGGTGCCTGTAATCCCAGCTACTCAGGGGGCTGAGGCAGGAGAATCTCTTGAACCTGAGAGGCTGAGCGCACCATTGCACTCCGGCCTGGGCGACAGGAGTGAAAATACATCTCAAAACCCACAAATGCCAATTTCAAAATTTTTCATTTCCCAATTTCAAAATGTACTGCAAAGCTACAGTATTCAAAACAGTTTGTGGCTGGCATACAGACACATGACTAATGGAATAGAAGTGAGAGTCCAGAAACCACGCCAAACACCTGGGGCCAACTGGCTTTTGCAGGGACGCTGAGTCCACTCAATAGAAGAAAAGAACAATCTCTTCACCAGGCAGTGGCTCATGCCTGTAGTCCCAGCACTTTGGGAGGCTGAGGCAGGCAGGTAGCTTGAGCTGAGTTTCACATCAGTCTGAGTAACATGGCAAGATCCTGTCTCTACAAAAAACACAAAAATTTAGGCCAGGTACAGTGGCTCACACCTGTAATCTCAGCACTTTGGGAGGCTGAGGTGAGTGGATCATGAACCATCCTGGCCAATATAGTGAAACTCCATCTCTACTAAAAGTACAAAAATTAGCTGGGTGTGGTGACAGATGCCTGTAGTCCCAAGTATTTGGGAAGCTGAGGCAGGAGAATCTCTTGAACCCGGGAGGTGGAGGTTGCAGTGAGCCA
>PVKP010043345.1:0-17434 GCA_004027715.1 Plecturocebus donacophilus
TCAGGAGTCAGCTATCACCATCATCATCCTGCAAATCAGAACAGGAGTCAGTGGCTGCTAAGAGCAGGCATTTCCTCTTATGCTCATGGGTCTGCGGGTCCACTGCAGTTCAGCTGACCTAAGCATAGGCTCAGTGGGGTGGTTTTGCTGCAGGGTTGCAGGGTGGGTTCAGGTCTGCATTACATGTGTTCATCCCGGAGTCCAGGCTACCTGGAGCATGCTCTCTTCACAGCCAATCATCGGAGCGTAAAAGTAAAGCCAAAGGCATCTGCAAATATTTCATTGACCGAAGCAAGTCCCACAGCCAAGCTCAACATCAAAGAGCATGGGAAAGTGTACTTCATCGCAAAGAAGGGGTCAAGGGGAGGAGAGAAGTGATTACTGGCTGAGAAATACATGCCCTATATATAAATATATACAGGTATATCTCAGAGAAATTGTGGGTTCAGTTCTAGATCACTGCCATAAAATGAATATTGCAGTAAATCGAGTGACGTGAATTTTTCAGTTTCTTAGTTTCTCATGCTATATTTACATTATACTGTAGTCTTGTGGTCTATTAGGTATGCAATAACACTATTCTTTTTTTGCTGTTGTTGTATTTGGTTTTGTTTGTTTGTTTGTTTTTATACAGAATCTCACTCTGTCACCCAGGCGGGAGTGCAGGGATACGATCTCAGCTCCCTGCAACCTCCACCTCCCAGGTTCAAGTGATTCTGGTGCCTCAGCCTCCCAAATAGCTGGGACTGCAGGTACCCACCACCATGCCTGGCTAATTTTTGTATTTTTTTTTTTTTTTTTGGTAGTGATGGGGTTTCACCATGTTGGCCAAGCTGTTCTCAAACTCCTGATCTCAAGTGATCCACCTGCCCAGGTCCCCCAAATTGCTGGGATTATAGGTATGAGCCACCACATTTGGCTTGCAATAACATTATTCTAAAAAAATTGAACCATGTTATTGCATACTTAGTAGACTACAGTACAGTGTAAACAATTCTAAAAAAATCTTAATGTATGTTATAGCTAAAAAATGCTAATAATCATATGAATCTTCAACAAATTATAATCTTTTTCCTGGTCGAGGGTCTTGTCGATGTTGATGGCTACTGACTGATCAGAGTGCTGAAGGCTGGGATGGTGGTGGCAATTTCTTAACATTAGACAATGAATTTTACCACATCAATTGACTGTTCCTTTCGTGAAAGCCTTCTCTAGCATGTGATGCTGTTTGACAGCATTTTACCCACAGTAGAACATCTTCCAGTGTTAGTTAGTCCTCTCAAACCCTGCTGCTTTATCAACTAAGTTGATGTGATATTCTAAGTCTTTTGCTGTCATTCCAACAATGTTCACAGCCTCTTTGCCAGGAGGAACAGATTCCATCTCAAGAAACCACTTTTTTTTAAAGACAGGGTTTTGTTGTATTGCCCAGGCTGGAGTGCAGCAGCAAGATCTCGGCTTACTGCAGTCCTGACTTCCCAGGTTCAAGTGATCCTCCCGCCTCAGCCTCGAGTAACTGGGACTACAGGTGTGTACCACCACGCCTGACTAATTTTTTGTACTTTTTATAGAGATGGGATCTTGCCATGAGGCCCAGGCTGGTCTCAAACTCCTAGGCTCAAATTATCTGCCCACCTCAGCTTCCCAAAGTGCTGGGATTACAGAGGTGAACCTGTAATCTAAGCTGGCCAAGAAACCACTTTCTTTATTCATCGACTAAAAGCAACTCCTTATCTGTTCAAGTCTGATTATGAGATTGCAGCAATTCAGTCCTATCTCCAGGCTTTACTTCTAATCCCATTGCTCTTGTTTCTACCACATCTACAGTGACTTTCTCCATGCAAGTCTTGAACCTCTCAAAGTCATCCATGAGGGTTGGAATCAACTTCTTTCAAACTCCTGCGAATACTGATAATTGATCTCCTCTTATGAATTATGAATGTTCTTAATGGCATCTCAAATGGCAAATCCTTTCCGAAAGACTTTCAATTTACTTTGCCCAGCTCCATCAGAGGACTCACAATCTACGGCAGCTGTAGCCTCATGAAATGTATTTCTCACATAATAAGACTTGAAAGTAGAAATTACTCCATGATCCATGGGCTGCAGAATGGATGTTGTGTCAGCAAGCATGAGAACAACATTTAGGCCATGCCTAGTGGCTCACACCTGTCATCCCAGGACTTTAGGAGGCTAAGGAGGGAAGATCACTTGAGATCAGAAGTTTGAAAACAGCCTGGCCAACATGGTGAAACTCTGTCTCTACCAAAAATACAAAAAATTAGCTGAGGGTGGTAGCACGTGCCTTTAATCCCAGCTACTCGAGAGGCTGAGGCAGGAGAATTGCTTGAACCTGGGAGCCAGAGGTTGCAGTGAGCCGAGATTGCGCCAGTGCACTCCAGCCTGGGCGACAGAGTGAGACTCTGTCTCAAGAAACAACAGCAACAACAATAACAACAAAACCACATTCATTTCCTTGCACATCTCCAGTAAAGCTCTTGGATGACCAGGTGCATTGTCAATAAGTAGTAATATTTTGGAAGGGATCCTTTTCCTAAGAAGTAAGTCTTCGCAGTGGGCTTAAAATATTCAGCAAACCGCGCTATAAGCAGACATGCTGTCATCCAGGCTTTGTTGGTCCATTTATAGAGCACAGGCAGAGTAGGTTTAACATAATACTTAAGAGCCCTAGGATGTTTGGATTGGTAAAATAGGCTTCAACTTAAAGTCACCAGCTGCATTAGCTCCCCATAAGAAAATGAGCCTGACCTTTGAAGCTCTGAAGCCAGATACTGACTTCCCCTCTCCAGCTGTGAAAGTCCTAGAAGGACTTTTCTTCTGGTAGAAGGCTGCTTGGTCTACACTGAAAGTCTGTTGTTCAGTGGAGCCATCTTCATTGATGGTCTCAGCTGGATCTTCTGGAGAACGTGCCGCAGCTTCTCCATCAGCACTTGCTGTGTCACCTTGCACTTACGTGTTAGGGAGACGACTTCTTTCCTTAAACCTCATGGAACCAACCTCCGCCAGCTTCAGACTTTGCTTTTGCAGCTTCCTCACCTCCCTCGGCCTTCACAGAATGGAAGAGAGTTAGGGCCTTGCTCTGGATTAGGTTGTGGCTGCAGGGAATGTTCTGGCTGGTTTGATCTTCTGTCCCAAACACTAAGCCTCTCTCCATATCAGCAACGAGCTTGAGTCGCTTTCTTATCGGTCGTGTGTTCACTGGCATAGCACTTTTAATTTCCTTCAAAAACTTTTCCTTTTTATTTACAATTTGGCTAACTGGCACAAGACAGCTTTCAGCCTATCTCACCTTTCAGCATAGCCTCCTCACCAAGCGTAATCATTTTTAGCTTTTGACTGAAACTGAAAGATATGTGACTCTTCTTTTACTTGAACCCTTACAGGCTGTGGTTGGGTTTCAACTAAGTTGAAACATTGTTGTGTCTCAGGGAGTGGGGAGGCCCCAGGAGAGGGAGGGAGACCAGAAACGGCCAATCAGTGGAGCAATCAGAACACACACATTTGTCGATTAAGTTTGTCATCTTATGTGGTGCTGTTCATGGCACCCCAAAACAATTCTCAAGAGTAACATCAAAGATTGCTGATCACAGATCACCATTAGAGATATAATAATAATGAAAACGTTTGAAATATTGTGAAAATTTCCAAAGCGTGACGCAGACATGACATGAGCATGTGCTGTTGGGAAAATGGCGTCAATGGACTTGCTTGATGCAGGGTTGCCACAAACCTCCAAGCTGCAAAACCCCACTCTGTGGAGTGCAAGAAAACGAGGCCGCCTGCTTCTGTGTGCTGTGTGTGAAAACAACCTAACTCTCAAGACACCTTGGCAGCGGCTGTGTGTTTTTGTGGGTGTTGAGTTTTTTGTGTTTGAGTTTCGTCTTTTTTGTTTTAAATAAAAACACAGGCTGCCACTCCTGCCTTGACAGTGTAGCAATTGCCTCTTCTCCACCGCCCTATTCTGACCTCCCTTGGCCCTCTCTGCCAGGATACTGGTAGCCACTCATGTCTTTGCACACATTAGAGGGATTCTCCCTCTTAAACCTCGGTGAGCGGGTGGTGCCTTTGTGCTTCCTGATGGATGGTGCCCTATGCCAGGTCACATAGTATAGCAAACAGAATCTAAGCTGGGTTTTAAGTCGATCACCTCAGCGGGCTGCTCTGTGCAGTGAACAACCTGCTCAGCTGTGCAGCACAGCCTGTTTTTCTACCGCCTTCTATTTCTATAGAAGCAAATACAAAACTCCAAATGTAGGTGAATGAACACTGTGAAAAACAAAGGGAAAAACATCTCACCGCTTATGGTATTCCATAGTGTGTGAGTGGAGGGGTCATACAAGTCCACACAAACACAAGACTTTCTCCTACTGAGTAGAGATGAAAACGTAAATATATTTGGGGTAGGCAAGTGTCACCCAGAATCACCAGCTTCCACGGACGGTGGAGGGAGCCATTGGAAGAGCACTGAAGTGCATCCAGGTTTGCTTCTTACGATATCAAGGAGATTGCAAGGATGGCGCTGAAGTCAACGTGTTCAAACAGTGTCACATCAGAACCCTGGGTGACGGGAAGATGTGTGAGATCACTCAAACGGCTTTCACACAGCGGCGGATGTAACACATGCCAGGAAGGTGCTATGTACCATTGAACTCATTCTCAGCTTTAATTCTTAGTCCTCAAGAAAATTTTCAGAGCTTTCTTCCCATTTTTGTGGATTCCCTTATTCCTTCCTGTCTCCATTGTTAAGCATAATTATTGGCATAAAAGAGGTTTTTAATACCCATTTTTAGACTGTATTCTAGCCTGGGCAATAAAACAAGAATCCCGTTCTCTCTCCCTCTTTCTCTTCCTCTTTCTTTCTCTCTTTCATTCTTTTTCTTTCTTTCTTTTGCTGTTTCTTTCTTTCTCCTTTTCTAAAAAAATAAATAAATAAATAATAATAATAATAATAATAAATTTTCAGATGGGCTGTCTTGCCACTTCCTAATTGAACAGTGAGTAGTTATAATAATCGAAACCAGTCATTATCATAAAGGAAACTATTTGGGTATAATGCTCAAAACATAATCTTCCCCCTCTGGTCTAGGTTTAGGCACACAGAGTGGGAAGTTGAAAGAATAAGAATATAACTATAGAGAGTCAAGACAAGGAGGCCATCTCGCTTCTCTCAGGACAGGGGCTGGCCCTGGTGTCAGGAGGGGCAGGCTGTTGTCACCTTGTTGTGTTGTGCAGGGTTCCAGATAGGTCATGTATGGCCTGAGCGAGCTAGCCTTTGCTGCTCTAAGTTAACTGCAACATCTCATTGACCTAACTCTATGTGTCCAAAGGGAGTTGGAGGCACTCTGCTCCATGCAGTCATGCAGGGATGAAGGGGATGTGCACTTCAGTGTCCTGAGCACATCTTCTAACTTGAGGCATCCAGAGTTGTAGAGGCAGGGGAAAAGGTCATAGAGAACCACATCCACTCTTAAGAGCCTTGGACCAAAGGGTGCTGTTGGGTCACCTTTGCTCCCAGACCAGTACTAAGCTGATGTCCTCAACCTAATGACAAAGGAGGCTGGGAAACAGTCAGGTACAGATGGAATGTTTGGGGAGCACACTCCCTGCCACAGTCCCCTTCACCAAATACTTGTTCTTGTGTGCCGATGACTGAATTTCCATAGTGGACTAGCTACTCCCTGGGATTAGTGTCGCCCTTGCCTGCTCAGTGACGCTCTCTAAAATGCAGTGACTTGGAGAGGGACAGATCTCAGGTCTACCACGTTCAGCTCTGTGGCTTTGGGAGGCTTGCTCACCCTTTCGGTGCTTCGCTAGGACTGTCCTGTACTAGTCCCAAGACTCACCTCACCGATTGCTTGGGCGGAAAGTGGGGTGACCTGTGAAGTGCCTGGCACAGCACATCCCACTCCTGAGCCCCTGGCAGATGCTCACAATTGTTGTTATTGGTGCCCCTTTGGTGGAAGCAAGCTTATCGCATCCCTGGTCTCTCAGCAACCTGAGGCCAAGGCTTGATGGAGCCCGGAAGGAACTAAGACAGAGGCCAGGCAAAGTCCCAGACAGGGGAGGGCCCTGCAGCCTGTCTTTGCAGCAGACACCTCTGAGGAGCTGGGAAGAGGAGGGCTACACCCTCCACTTTTCCCCAAGTGTTATAATTGAACATCTTCCTTCTGCTCTCCGCTGAAAACAACATGGTGCTTGATTCGGCACAAAATGATGTGTCCAGTCATTTTCAGTTTTATGTACCTGCATTTCACAGCCTCATAAAAAGTTCTGTAGCTTCTACTTTGAGAAGTTCAGCTCTAGACCTTATGGGTCTGCTCTATGGGAACCAGATTCCCTAGAATGGGAGTCAGCCAAGCAGTAGTACGAGCAGCAACAGTAACAGCTCCGTGTTGATAAGTGTGCGAGTGCCCTCCATGTGATCAGCACCTAACTGGGCACGTGCACCACAGAGCACCCAAGGGCACCCTGAGACTGCACGACCCACAGTGGGCAGAGAGACTCCCAACTGGCTCCGGCCTCTGTAAGAACAGTCACTGCCTTTGACTGAGCACTTATGCTGCGCCGGGCTTGCTACGTGTCTAAGTTCACCAGCTCTGAGGCAGATTAATTCCCCATCTAGCACAGAGGAGACCAAGGCACAGCAGGTAAGGAGCGGGGGCAGGCTGTGTGGCTGTCCCTTTGGCCTGCTGGTTCCAGAGCCCTGCCCGTGGCATCTGGCTGCTGCAGAGCCTCAGATCTCCAGGAGGGAGGAAGAGGGAGCCCGGACTTGCATGGAACCGAAACAGCCAGAGGCTAGCACACATGAGTTCCTTATTCGAGATGTCTGCAGTTACGAAATTGCTGCCAGTCCTGGCAGACATGTACTGAGCACTCACTGTGCACCAGGCAGGATCCCAGTGCCCATGGGCCCTCACTCATGCGATTGTCACAGCAGACTTTCAAGGTTAATTCTATTATCTGCAGGTTTCAGATGAGGAAACCAAGCCCCAGAGAGGAAAAGCCGCAGCAGGAATGACACCAGTGCCATCGGCGTTTGCTTCATCCTTGCAGATTATGAGGCATGTTTGCATGCATTTCATTGGCGCCAGGGGACAGTGTCTCCCTGGGGACATACACATGCAATCTGATCAGGCCTACACCAAGTCAGGGTTATGTTGCTGATGACGTAAGCCAGCAAGGGCACGAGAGGAATGCCACACAGCAAATAAAAGCTCACACAGCCCCACACATCCTGATCCGCCTGGACAGCTTCCCTCCCTGACCACAGTCCCCTCCCCCGTAAAATGCTGTTAAGACCAGTAGCCACCTGTAGGTGGGGCGCATTGTGAGAGTGACTGAAGATAACCCACATAAAATGCTGAGTACTGGCTGTACTGGGTTCAAGAGTGGCCCCCAAAATTCATGTCCCGGGAATCTGAGAACGGGACCTTATTTGGAAGTAGGGCCACTGCAGACATGATCAGAGGAGGTCACACAGAATTAAGGGGGCCCCAAATCCAATATGACTGGTGTCCTTACAAGGAAAGGGAAATGTGGGTACAGACAGCACAAAGGCCATGGGAGAGCACAGACAGAGACTGGAGTGAGGGGTTCCAAGCCAAGGCACGCCAAGGATTACCGGCCTCCAGGAAAAGCTAGGAAGAGGCGAGGAGAGTCTCCCCTGCAGCCTTCAGAGAGAGCCCTGCTGACACCTGGATTTTGGCCTTCTAGCCTCCAGGACTCAGAGAATCGACTTCTGTCGCACGAGCTCCTCAGTGTGTGCTACTGTTCCAGCAGCCCAGCCCTCAAAACTCCTACACTGGGACCTCGTAGGAACTCAGTCAATGTTGGGTGCTATTACCATTTGAGACAGGAAGAGGCATTGCACCAAATGCCTGGGAAACGTGACTTCCAGAACAGGAACAGCAGTGGGAGCGCTGGAGTGGGCACCAAGCTGGCCACAGCCAGCGGGCAGAACACTGAAGGATCAGGAGAAATGGGTGCACGGGAGACCTTGCCCTCTGGGCTCTTTGTCTAGCTTTTCCTCCCTGGAATTTGGAAACCCACCACTTACCAAGTGTGTGCTTACAGTAGTGACAGTGTGTCAGCTTCCCACACAGACAAAACGATGGCAGGGATGGACATTCCTGAGTCCTGGAAACCAGGGGCAGTCGGGGGTGGGTGGATTCCTCCCAGCTCTCCGTGGGGAAGGGGGACACTGCTGCCAGCTGCCCCCCCGGGCTGCCCATTGCCTGGCCTGCCTGGGGGACTGTGTGTGTGCGGTGTAGTCTCCTGCACCCGCCCCCCCCGCTGAGGCCAGGGAGCCGGAAGGGCACAGATGGGCTTTGGAATGCAGGGCTGTGCCGCACACTTTAGTGGGAGTCAGGTTTTCTGCCTGAGGCAGAGGGAATTCTAACACACACTAGAGCAGAAAGACAGAAATTGCCTTTTAGACGGCTGCCATCAGCAATATTTAGCAGGCAGGCTCTGCAGGGCAGTTTAACCTTCCGCAACCTTAGTTAAGCGCTGGCTGGCTGGCTGGCTGTCTCACACACACGTTCCGCTGTGCAGATATATCCGTGGTTCTACTTAATATTTTACCACACTGGTTTTACTTGAAGGGGAGCTCTTCAGACTGACATTTCTTCTTCTACGTGTGCCCAATATTTTACATATACACACATGCACAAACTTGCATATTCATATCTTCCAGGAATCGAAACTTAAAGAGGCAGGAACCTGAGAGCTTCTTGCTCGTCAGAGCAATGCCAAATATACAGTTGGAGCTCGGCAAATAATTAATAGTAATGAAAATTGACATTGCAAAAATTAAAGTGAGAGGGCTGGTAGAAAGGAATTGGTCTGGTTGTCAAGCCTCAAGCCTAAAGGGAAACAGATTGCTTTGGAGAATCTTTTAATTAATTTCCGGGTTTTTCTGTTTCTTCTCTGCCGTGCGAGCCGAGTTCCTTCTTCGGCCCGTCAGGATGCTCTATAGGAGACAGCTCAGAGAGGGATGGGGGGTGTTAGGGATGCTCCCATCCTGGGAACCTCTGGACTTCCCCGCCTCCCAGCAAGGAGAGCTCAAGGTCGGGGAGACACAGCCCAAAGAGGGGTTCGTTTTGTAAATTTACTTTTATTACCAATGAATAAACCAAGAGGTCTAACTCATTCATAGCTAAAATAAAAATGGATCTCTACAGTCTGACCAAGTTCAGCCACTGAGCTGCAGCATTAACTTGTATTCTAACAAGATTAAAATATATTTGTCCTGGGGATTAGCATACTTAAGTCCCCTTTTGCCTTTTTAGCGGTAGCAGGACACTTTGATCTGCCTTGCGTGGCAAGAGCGCGGCTTGGGCCCAGCGATCCGACTGCCGAGTGTGAAATCAGCCTGATGTCATCCCATTCTTCAGCTTTTACATCTTTCCCCAGTTTAATTATATTTCCGCCACAAAGCTCCCGCGTCTCATTGCATATTCAAGTTTGACTAGGAAGCATTTAAAAAACAGTGTGGATGAAATACCCCTGTGGGGGAAGGGACGGGGCGGGTTGGTGGGGGAAGAGGGGGCTGCAAATCTTCATGGAGGGAAAGCAGAGAGCCCCAACACCCGTATCGCCCCATAGACGGTCTTACCTGCGTGGAAATGTGTCCAACTTCCGCCAGCCCCGCCCGTGCGTCGCCAGCTCCCCGCGACAGCCAGGCACAAAGGCCATTGTCACGCCTGGCGTTAGGTAAGGGGCTGTTTTGCCTTGTGACTCCAGAGAGTTTGTATGACATTCTTCCTCTGACGTGCTGTTTTTGTTTCCTTGGGGCTCTGAATCCACAGGGCGCGCTCCTGTCTCTACATATAAAACATGTTTTTCTCCCTGCAAGTGATGAGTCACCGGTGGAATTGCCTACTCTGAGGCAGTATGCAGTCGAGAAAATAAATCCTAAGGCTCACTGAGTGCCCAAGGGCAATGGGCCCAGCTGGTCTTTGATTACCTTTAAAAGAATCAGAACATTTAACTATCCATCCAGACCTGATGTTCTGGCCTTCATTCAGAAAGGCTGGCCCGTCATGGGAATAGGCCTGGAGTGGCCCTGGAGTAGCACCTGCTAAAGCGACCTCACCTCGGAAGCCACTGGAAGCCTCTTCCTTTAGAGCCTAGTTGGGGGGGGGGACGATGACAAGGAGTTATAGGTGCAAAATGATACCTAGTCCTGGTCCTGCTGGCTGTAGTGGCCACCCTCACCTAAGGCCACTAGTATTTGGGACAGGAAGTGAGCCACCTGTAGGGGTGGCTGGGCTTTGACCTTCACCCCAGGTCCTGGCCACAGACTCCATTCACACCTGATGAGCAACCAGAGCATCCTCCCTGGGGCTCCTGGAGTCAGGGACCCTCGGATGTGACTTCCTCAAACAAGCTGGGCAGCGCAGACATGCAGATCCATGCAGATCGGCTGCTCCGGCCGATGAGGACAGGCTGATGCCAGGAGATGCGCTCCGTGGACAGCCCCTTTTGTCTGGGAGTTTCCAGTGTTTTCACTTTTTCGGAGGGAGGACTTGCAGGCAGGGGACAGACGGTGGATGCCTGAATGATATGCGTTCTCTGCCACTTGAGGGAAAGGAGATGTCCCTGCTGGGTTCTTCAAAAGGTCCAGATTTGTGACTGTTTTTATTTTGAATAATCACTCCTGTTAAAGTTGGAGGTTAGCAATGCATTGGTTCTTAAATTGAATGATATAATTATAAAATTATCTCCATGTAATTAACTCAGGATTATGTTTCATTCTATTTAGCATGTAATCAAAGCCTGTTATGCTTTTAGCTATAGGAACAGCAATTAACTTAAAAGGGTTCCTAAGACCGTTTGCTGTTTAGACAAAATAGATCATCCCACCATTAGGACGCCCACTCGTTTTTGGAGGAAGAGCTGGGTTGGGGTGGCTTGGGGCATGGGGCATGCACTGACCGACACACAGACAAGGCTGGCTTTGCCCATCACCCCCACGCCTAGTTTGGTGCCTGGTTATGGGAAGCACTCCCGTCTGTGCTTGGAGCCCCATCCATCTCATCGTGATGAGATTCTGCTTAATGCAGCCATTATCATTTGAAATGGAAGAGAGTGGTGTGTAAAGTACTGGGTGTCTATAGAAACCCATAGCAGAACACCTTGCTTATTTGGGGGTCAAGAAAAGTGTGAAGAAAAACACCTTGAAATGAAGATTTTGCATGTGCGAGCCCTGCAGCAAGCAAGCACTCACAAAGAGCAGAAGGGGTGCTCCTGAGCGTGCTGGCCAGCGTCCTGGGCTTCATGGCAGGATCCTGTCCCACTCTCCCGCACCTCCCGCCACCGCCCCCCTTATTTGCTGCTGTGTGGACACTGCCTCTCCAGTGCATTACATCTGTCGTCCTACTCCTAAGCAGCTGCATGCATGCCTCACTGGCTGGGAGAAGCAAGGAGGTGTATGGGCTTTACCTGGGCTGCGGAGGGTGCCACTGCTAGGGGGTGCAGAGGCCTGCCTGGGAGAGTTTCGCCTCCCCTTCCCTCTCTGTTCCATGTCAGGTGCTGTGTGTTCATACCGCGCAAAAAGTCTCACCAGAAACACATTAGGTAGATGAACTTTCTGAGTAAGAAGAGAATGGCTAGCCTCTGGAGATGAGTGAATGGCCAAGCCGTGATTTGAACACAGGGCTGTCTCATTTCAAAACTCTGTGCTTTCCACCGAACCACACTTCTTTCAGTGCTAAGTGATGCTATGGAAGTATTTGCACGAAAAACATGAAACTCAAACTGTCCTTAGCCAATGTTCGCAACAGCAAATGCCTGGTTATCCGAAGAACTCAACCTAAAGCATTCTTTGCAGGCAGGCTTTAGTCTTTGCACCATTCATTTGGGTGAGCGGGAGTTTCTGGCCTTTCATGAGCATTAGAAGGCACAGTTGAGGCGTGGTATAATGAACATGACTTACTGGGGAGTCTTACTTGCAGTCACATAGTAAGAGCTTTGTATGAGGCACTTAGAGCAGTCGCGGTCAGAGACACGGACTGCAGAATGGTGTGCAGGGGGCTGGGTGGGGGGCTGGGGAGGCAGTGTGAACACTTTCATGGGTATAGAGCTTTGGTTTTACGATATAAAACGAGTTCTGGAAATGCACGGTGGCGATGTTGCACAGCAGCGTGCTGTATTTAATGCCACCGAAGTGTACACTTAAAATGGTTACGATGGCAAATTTTGTCATGTGTATTTGTCAACAAAAAAATTGGGAGAAAATATGCTAACAGTACTTGCCTTGGCGAGCGTAGAATTCTGCAAATGCCTGGTGACTCTGCCATTTCCCTTATTGCCTGAATCTAAAGAAATGCTAGTTTTCAGAATTCACGTATTGTTGCTGTTAGAGTGGAGGAATAAAACGCTCTCAGAAAAACCTCAGGACAAAGTTTTGGTCCAAAGGAAAAACTCAGATGCAACATCCCTGGCCACTAAATGACACCGAGCGCGGGGCCAGGGACGTCCTGGCCAGGCTGCCGCGGGGAGGGGCACCGACAGGAACGGGCCAGCTCCTCGCGGCGCGCTGGCAGCGGGCCTGTGATTACCCATCCAGAGAGGGAAGAAAGGAGAAGGGAAGAAAGGAAAGTTGGTGGAGGGGCAGAGGCTCGGGAAGGGCGGGGGGCACGCCAGACGAGTGAGCCTGCCAGTCCCTTCCAGACAAAGGACTTGGCGGGAGGGGAGAACCCCGAATGCGCTCGCCGAAAGGCGGGAGGCGGCTCCTTCCGCAGGCAGCGCGCGCCGGGACCGCGCGGCCAAGTTTCACGTCTCGACAGATGGGGTCGAGCGCCTGGCCGCCCGGTTTCCTCCAGACGGTCAGTGCGAACAGCGATCGTCACCCTTCCCCGTCCCCACAGAGGACCCTCGGCCGGGACAGGGTCCTTCCCGCCTGCGGAGAAAGCGCCGCAGGCCTGGCAGCCCCGCAGGGCCGCGGGGTCCCGGCTCTTCCCTCCGGGATCTCCGTGGAGGCTGGGGTGGCGCCTCTCTGGGATGCTTTCCGGGCTGAGGGGGTGAAAGGGCGGCCCCGGAGGCAGATCTCCGCGCCTCTTTGTTTCTGCTGGGCCTTGCGCGGGGCTCAGCCCCGGAGGGGGCGGAACAGCCAACGGGGCGGGGCCGGGCCCTGGACCCTGAGCCACCCCTCCTAGAAAGCCGGGTCGGGCGTCCCCAGAGGACACAGAGGGCCCCAAGGGTCTGGAGAACGCTCTGCCCTCGGCCTGGGGGACTTGCTCAGGCCTTGCACGGGCCTGGGGCGGGGGCGGGAAGGCAGCGGGCCTGGGCCTCACTTGGTCTCCGGGAACCCCTCAAAGTGCGGCTCCGCGAGGCTCTTGGAGGAAATGGCCTGGACTGAAGAGCGGGCCGGCTGCGAGCACGAGGCGGGTGACAGCAGCGTAATGACAACCGTCACCGCCAGCTTTCAGCGAGAGCCAGAGCGCGGGCGCACCACGCTTGATTAAATAACATAATTAGGAGCCGCTTTAATGAATATTATTACATTTCAGGCGATTTCAAGAATGGCCTTTTATTTTCTCTGGGCAGGCAGTATAAATATAATGAAGTGTCTGAGATTATTAATAAAAACACGAATGGTCTACTTGGGGTTCGCGCCTCGCGGCAACGAGGCCACCAGCATCGTTCGCAAACCTGCGCCCCCAGGGTCCCGGAGACCCCGCTGTCCCCGAGACCCCAGAGAGAGTCCCGCCGGCGGCTTCCCTACCCCGCCCCCCGCGTCCGCTCGCTCCTTGGAGGCCTGGAGAGGGCCTAGCTCTCTGCCGAATGGGACCACGAGGCGCGGAAGAGGGGTCCCCGGCCGGAGGCCGGCGCCGGGGCTGCAGTTGTGCTGGGGCGCGTCGGGAAGGGGGGACCCGTCGCCTCGAGGCTGATTTCTGCCTCGCCCGGCGAATCCGAGCTTTCGGAATTGCGCCTCGGCCCTTTGTCGTCAGTCGCTATTAACCTCCCAGCGCGCGGCGGCTCCGCCTGGCAGGCTGCCGTTTTCGGCGGAGCCGGGACCCTCCCGGGGGCGCTTGGGGAGCCGCGGAGGCGAGCAGAAACCGCGGAGGGCGGATATTAAACCAGCGGGAGGCGGAATGACTTCCAGCAGAGCCCCAGCGAACAAACGCGGCCTCCCGGCCGGCTCCGCAGCCACGCGCGAATTTACATAGAGTGTCGGGGCGTGTGTTGCGCGCGCCGGAAGCCCGGGCGCACCTGTGCCCAGCGGAGGAGCAGCCCCCATCGGCTTGACCTTCTCACTCAAGGAAAACAACCGCTGTGCCCTCTCGGTAATCAGGCTGGGGTCACCCGCACGGCTCCTTCCAGAAAGGCGGGGCGGGCCCGCGCTGTGGACCCTGAGATTCTGACTCCAGCCTGGGGACAGGCCCCACTCCTCCAGCCCCGTTCGCCGAGCTGGGTGCCGCGGAGAACCGTGGCTCTGAACGCCGAGGAGCCCCGCCAGGCCCACCCCGCTCCGCACTCCCGCGAGGGCGCCTGTCGGGCAGGCCGGGGGGTCGGCGGGTGCTGCGGGGCTCCCAGGCCCTCTCGGAGTCTCTGCCCAGCGATGGAGCGGTGTGGAGTGAGCTCCGCCTGGGCCCGGCGGGGACACAGCTAGGCCCGGGGCAAGGATGTCGTTCAGCTCGAAGGCGCAAGGGCTTTCCTTATAAATGGGCGTTCCTCTTTTGCACACTTAGGAAACCCGCCTCCTGTGGGGCAACAGTCTGTCCAGGGTTCCAGTCGCGGGGCGGGTTCTGCAGTCCGGGTCCAGAGCCGAGACACCCAGAGCCGGGGAGGCCCGGGAGCAACCAGCAGGCAGAGGACTTGGGAAAGGCGCACCGTCTTCCCGGCAGGCCTGACTCGGGACTCCATGGCGAAAGCAAGCAGGTGGCCAGCCCGGGCTCACCATGAGGGAGCAGCTTAGATTATATGCTGTTGGATCAAAGTGTAATAAACATAGGAGTAAAAAAAAAGATCTCAGCATTTCAAGGGTCTGGGGGTTCATCCAGTTCAAAAAAGAAAGAACACTCTCCGTGCCACTGTAAGCCTAGTGTCTGCTTGAACATCTCCGAGGACGGGGAGCTCATTACCCTACAAAGCTGTACTTTGGCCCTTTTCAGTGTTATAATTTGAAAACAGTCTTTTTTTAAAAAATGATCGCTTCATGTGGAATAAGAGAGATGTAATACGACAATAGAAGTTGTGCCAATATTTTTTTTGTTTGGTTTTTAATCTACGAACTCTCTGAACTGTTCAGAAGTTGGGGGTCACGGGGAATGCGTGATCTCACCCCATCTGCGATGACCCTGGGGCGCAGCTTGGACCGGGGCAGCGAGAACTCGGAAGGAGTGGGAAGAGGAGGTCTCGCCTCCGCGGGGAGCCCCCAGCTGTCTGAAAATCCCGGGGGCAGCTCCCAGACCGAGGCCCCGCTTCCGCCTGGGAACACCAACGGCCGGCTGCAGGCGAAAACGAAACGCCTAAAAAGTCGCCTTCGGCAACAGAAGATCCTCGCTAGTCTGAGTTTCTTTTACAGGGAGAAGAAAGGAAAAGTTTTTTCAAGCAATGGAAGTTTGGAAATACCGCGGCTGAACGCGTAAATCACTCGCTTAAAGACCCCAAACACTTCCTGGCCGAGGGGACTCCGGAGGCACGATCAGCGCTGGCGAAGCCGGTCTCTCCCCCATCCTGCCTCGGAAGTCGTACCCTGTCTTTTGTTTTGGGGAGGGGGGAAACAACCAAAGGTAAACAAAAATGCCACTTTAAAAAGGAGAGTCTCTTTGTCTCTCGTGGAGTGAAAAGTTCCTGTCCCCAGAGGGAAGCGCCCGGTCCAGCGTGAGTGGGCAAGGCCAGTGAGCCCCCAGCTGGAGGGAGACCTGTTGAACTTGGCAAAATTTAAAAAAGTTAGTCTCTGGAATAGCACCGTAGTTTTGAACACTTCCTCCTAGAAACGAGATGTGTAGATTATTTTGGTTATTCTGTGTTACATAAATAAGACATATCAAACATATTTTAAAAAATATAATGATCACCTCTGGCCACAAAGGTAGGCACCTGGCACCTGCTCTGAGGTGGGGCAGAGGCCATGAGCACCTGAGCGCTGGGGAGGACGCCTGGCCATCTCCTCTGGACTGAGACATGCTTAGAAAGTCGCCATTCCACCTGGGACCGCCAGGATTTTATAATCAAGAGGTTTTGTTTTATTTAATGTAACCTTCAAGAATTGAAACACACAAAAAGGCGAGGAGGGGGTGTTCACAATTTTGATAAACACAGTTGTAAATAGAAACATTCACTCATCTCTCATAAGATTATAAATATTTGATACTGGAACTGTAAAATGCACATGTTTTATAAACTAAAACAACAAAAGAAAACAAACAACAGAAACCAACTTTGCTTCCTGCTAAAAGGCATGTCATTTCATTGAGTTTCCTAAGCAGCAGATGGTTATTCACAGACTTTTAAATTACAACTTTTGTTTTTATAGTTTCCTTTTTAAAAAGGTTTACATTATTATGTACAAAGTAAAACTGTTACTGCAATGAAATAAAAAGGTTTAAGGCAAAGAGAGAAGCTCACCCTCAGTCCTCAGGGAGACCACCGGGGCTCCCAGATCAACCATGGGCACAGCCCCCGGGCTGTCCCAGCCACAGATGGACATGTGGACTGGTCTTTCCCCAGACACTAAACAGAAGACAGTGTGGAGTTAATATAGATAATGTGTTTGTTTATATATATATGTACTTGGTGGGAAATATATTGAATATATTTAATTTACACTGTACCACACCTTCAAAAATAAAATGTATATTTTAAAAAACAAGAAAAGACAAAAAGTGATAAGAAATGATTATTTACACGTTTTCTTCCTTCCTCTAGATCCTGGAGGATTCTGAGTTCTTTTGAAACACAAGGTAGCTACATGTTCCAGAACTGTGGACTCATACACGCCTGGTGTGTGTGTGTTTACATGCCTGCAGACATGTGTAAACACATACATTTATCTTGGAAGAACGTTCTCTATAGCAGAAGCAGCCACTCCAAGAAAAAAAAAAAAGGAAAAAAAGAAAAAATAGGGAAGAAAAGAAAACGGAAAGGAAGATGATGCCATCTCCCTCTACAGAGTCTTCTGCCCGCCCAGAAGCAGTGAGCCATAGTCTCATTTCTTAGACCCTGGCTGGCACCCAGGGTGGCTGATGGAGCCTCGGAAATTCCCGGGGCCAAGCCAGGAGGAGGGTCACTGCTCTTAGGCTTTGGACCACACACCCCAGACCTTTAGCCCCAGAACCTCGAGGCATTTCTGCGTGGAGGCAGTGCCCAGGGCAGGAGGGTTAGGCCCGCAGCAGGACTGGGGACAGTGACACAGACCACAGACGCAGACGACATACGCACAGGGTTGGGCCTTGGTGAAGAG
>PVKP010043346.1:0-17437 GCA_004027715.1 Plecturocebus donacophilus
TTGTACTTTCAGTAGAGATGGGGTTTCACCATGATGGTTAGACTGCTCTCAAACTCCTGACCTCAGGTAATCTGCCTGCCTCTGCCTCCAAAGTGCTGGGATTACAGGGGTGGGCCACATGCCTGGCCCATCTGTCTATTTTCCCATCCTTCTATCTGTCTGTACATGTGCCCAGAGGAGAGAGAATGGCATGATATTTTCCTGTGCTGATGACAGTTATTTCTAGATCATGGAGGTGGGAATGCTTGTTGATCATCTTCTTTGTTCGTTATACTGATTTATTTTTTCAAACAAGCATTTTTATAACAATAAAGTCATAAAAATAGGTAACTAAAATAAAATAATCTAAAAATAATTGAGTTGAATATTTAAACTTTTAATTGACATTTCAAAGTAGATTCTTTTTGTTTGTTTGTTTGAGACAGAGTCTCACTTTGTAGCCCAAGCTGGAGTGCAGTGGCACGATCTCAGCTCACTACAACCTCTGCCTCCTGGGTTCAATCAATTCTCTGCCTCAGCCTCCCAAGTAGCTGGGATCGCAAGTGCTGCCACCATGCCTGGCTAATTTTTTTTTTTTTTTTAGTACAGATGGGGTTTCACCATCTTGGCCAGGCTGGTCTTGAACTCCCGACCTCATGATCCACTGAACTCAGCCTCCCAAAGTGCTGGGATTACACACGAGTCAGGACATCACACTCAAATTAGATTCTAATTAGATTTAGAACAGCGTCTCATAGAAACAGATGTACTCAATTATGTAACTACGTGGTTTTATTTAAGCAATTTTTTTGTGAAGGGACACAGATCTAACCAGATTTAAACAGTGTATGAATACTTATTTATTAATTCAATTCCAATTACAATACTCTCAACGTTTGTTCTGAATAACGAAGAGCATCCAATCTCTGTTCTGGGGCACCATGCATTATAGGTGTGTGGAAATACTGATGCCCTCAGCTGTGGGGCAGGCTCAGTGGAAGTGGGACTCAGAGTGATGGAGCCCCTTGTCACAAAAGCTGTTGTCCATTTACTCCCAACTGCTACAGAAACATTATTTTTGGTCGGGCGCAGTGCCTCATGCCTGCAAACCCAGCACTTTGGGAGGCCAAGATAGGTGGATCACAA
The DNA here is from genome assembly GCA_004027715.1 of Plecturocebus donacophilus. Classification (NCBI taxonomy): domain Eukaryota; kingdom Metazoa; phylum Chordata; class Mammalia; order Primates; family Pitheciidae; genus Plecturocebus; species Plecturocebus donacophilus. The sequence continues at coordinate 1,126 of PVKP010043346.1, forward strand.
GGTCAGGAGTTTGAGATCAGCCTGGCCAATATGGTGAAACCCTGTCTCTACTAAAAATACAAAAATTAGCTGGCCGTGGTGGCACGTGCCTATAGTCCCAGCTCCTTGGGAAGCCAAAGCAGGAGAATCACTTGAACCCAGGAGCCAGAGGTTGCAGTGAGCCAAGATTGCACCACTGCACTCCAGCCTGGGCAGCAGAGGGAGACTCCATTTCAAAAAAAGAATAAATAATTATATAAAAAGTGAAAAGATAAACTACAAACTGGAAGAAGATATTTGCAGTACCTAAAACCTACAAAAGATTAATATCATATCAACAAAGTACAAGGAGCGCCTATGAATTAATTTTTAAAATAGCAACCCAACAGAAAATAGGGAAAAGACATTAATAGCGATTTCACAAAAAGAAAACAGCCCCAAAAATATAAAAATTTTCTCACCTTCATTAGTAATCAGGAAAATGCACAAGATATTGCATATCTATCCCCTCCACAAATATTAAGAAGTTTGACAATACCAAATGTATTAGTCCATTTTCACACTGCTGAAAAAGACATACCCGAGACTGGGAAGAAAAAGAGTCTTAATTGGACTTATGGTTCCACATGGCTGAGGAGGCCTCAGAGTCATGGCAAAGGGTGAAAGGCACTTCTTACATGGCATCAGCAAGAGAAAATGAGAAAGAAGCAAAACTGGAAACCCCTGATAAAGTCATCGGATCTCATGAGACTTATTCATGATCACAAGATTAGCATGGGAAAGACCAGCCCCCATGATTCAACTACCTCCCCCTGGGTCCCTCCCCCAACACAGGGGAATTCTGAGAGATACAATTCAAGTTGAGATGTGGGTACGGACACAGCCAAACCATTTAATTCCACCCCTGGCCCCTCCAAATCTGATGTCCTCATATTTCAAAACCAATCATGCCTTCCCAACAGCCTCCCAAAGTCTTAACTCATTTCAGCATTAACCCAAATGTCCACTGTCCAAAGTCTCATCTGAGACAAGGCAAGTCTCTTCTGCCTGAGAGCCTGTATAATCAAAAGCAAGCCAGTTACTTCCTAGATACAATGGGGGTACAGGTAATTTGAGTAAATACAGCTGTTCCAAATGGGAGAAATTGGCCAAAACAAAGGAGATACAGGGCCCATGCAAGTCCAGAATCCAGTGGGGCAGTCAAATCTTAAAGCTCCAAAATGATCTCCTTTGACTCCATCTTTCACATCCAGGTCAGGCTGATGCCAGAGGTGAGCTCCCACGGCCTTGGGTAGCTCTGCCCCTGTAGCTTTGCAGGGTATAGCCCCTCTCCTGACTGCTTTCATGGGCTGACATTGAGTGTCTGCAGCTCTTCCAGGCTCATAGTGCAAGCTGTTGGTGAATCTACCATCCTGGGGTCTGGAGAACAGTGGCCCTCTTCTCACAGCTCCACTAGGCAGTGCCCTGGTAGGGACTTTGTGTAGGGGCCCCGACCCCACATTTCCCTTCTACACTGCCCTAGCAGAAGTTCTCCATGAGAGCCCCACCACTGCAGAAAACTTCTGCTCAAACACTCAGGTGTTTCCATACATCTGAAATCTAGGTGGAGGTTCCCAAACCTCAATTCTTGACTTCTGCACACGTGCAGGCTCAACACCCCATGGAAGCTGCCAAGGCATGGTGCTTGCACTCTCAAAGTCATGACCTGCATTCTATCTTGGCCCCTTTCAGCCATGGCTGGAGTGGCTGAAACACAGAGCACCAAGGCCCTAGGCTGCACACAGCACGAAAGATCCTGGGCCCAGTCCACCAAACCATTTTTTCCTCCTAGGCCGCCATACCTGTGATGGGAGTGGCTGCTGTGATGACCTCTGACGTGCCCTGTAGACATTTTCCCCATTGTCTTGGGGATTAACATTCAGCTTCTTGTTACTTATGCAAATTTCTACAGCCAGCTTGAATTTATCCTCAGAAAATGGGATTTTCTTTTCGATCACATTGTCAGGCTGCAAATTTTCCAAACTTTTATCCTCTGCTTCCCTTATAAAATGGAATGCCTTTAACATTACCCAAGTCACCTCTTGAATGCTTTACTCTTCAGAAGTTTCTTCCACCAGATACCCTAAATCATCTCTCTCAAATTCAAAGTTCCACAAATCTCTAGGGCAGGGGTAAAATGCTGCCAGTCTCTTTGCTAAAACATTAACAAGTGTCATCTTTGATCTAGTGCCCAACAAGTTCCTCATCTCCATCTGAGACCACTTCAGCCTGGACCTTATTGTCCATATCACTATCAGCATTTTGGGAAAAGCCATTCAACAAGTCTCTAGGAAGTTCTAAACTTTCCCACATTTTCCTGTCTTCTTCTGAGTCCTCCAAACTGTTCCAGCTTCTGCCTGTTATCCAGTTTCAAAGTCACTTCCACATTTTTGGGTATCTTTTCAGCAACATCCCACTCCACTTTACATTTTCATATAAAGGTACCAATTTACCAATTTACATTTTCATACTGCTGATAAAGACATACTTGAGACTGGGAAGTAAAGGAGGTTTAATTGGATTTACAGTTCCGCATGGCTGGGGAGGCCTCAGAGTCATGGCAGGAGGTGAAAGGCACTTCTTACATGGCAAGAGAAAAATGAGGAGGAAGCCAAAGCAGAAACCCCAATAAACCCATCAGATCTTGTGAGACTTATTCACTATCATGAGAATAGCACAGGAAAGACCAGCCCCCATGATTCAATTACCTCCCTCTGGGTCCCTCCCACAACATGTGGGAATTCCAGGAGATGCAATTCAAGCTGAGATTTGGGTGGGGACACAGCCAAACCATATCACTAAATAAGAAAAGATTGTGGATCACCAAGATTATCTCGAAATAGTACATGAGGTGAGAGTTTAAATTAGAACAACCTCTTTGGAAAACAATTTGGATTATCTTATAAAGTTGAGCATTCTCATATGTTATGGCACAGTAACTCCTCTACCATAAGCTCTGGAGAAAGTCTTGCACATGTGTACCAGAAGCAATAAAAAAAGAAAAGAAATGCTCATGTAATGCCATTTGTAATAGCAAAAATCTGGGAACAAGCCAAATATTCATTAATAGGATAATGGGTAAATTAATAGGCGAATGGGCAAATAAATTATACACAAAAAAACTAATTTGTTATTTATGGTAATCATATATGTGCAATGAAACATTTTTCTTTAAGGAAGGGAATTCTAAACATAAATTCAGGATAGTAGTTACCCCTGGGGTTGAAGGATGTGAATCAAGAGAAAGGATAGAGGCGGAGCAGATGTAAGGGTCAGATCCTAGTTCTTGGGTTGTATGGTGGGTTCACAGCGATTACCATATTGTTCAAATGCACTTACATAGAGGCCCAGGCACAGACAAGGATGAAACAGGAGCCAAGGATTATGATTAATCCAATTTTGTGCACTTTAAGTCTTTTGAAAAACAGAAAAGCAAAACAAAAAAATAATTTTTAAGAAATTGAATATGAGGTGCTATGGTCAGAATGTGTTCCCCTAAAATCAATCACCAATGTCACAGTATTAGGAAGTAGGGCCTTTAGGAAGTGATTTAGTCATGAAGGGAGAATCTTCACAAATGGGTTAAGGGTCCTTACACAAGCATCGGAGAGAGTGGGCTTCCCCTGTTTGCCCTTCGACCTTCTGTCATGTGAGGACATGGTGTGTCCCCTCCTGAGGACACAGTGCTCACAGCGCCATCTTGCTTGCAGAGGCCAGACACCAATCCTGCTGGTACCTTGATCTTGGACTTTCAGCCTATGAAATTGTGTGAAATACATTTCTGTCCTTTAGAAATTCCCCAGTCTAGTGTATTTTGTTATATAGTAGCACAAACACTCTGAGACATAGTGCTTTTCTACAATTTTCTTTGTTGTCTCTTTAGCAGTGTGTCATTTTAAATTTGATGCTTCATGATATCTCTTACTTTGGGTTTTTCACATTTCTGTTCCACGTGTATTCTTAAATACATATTGCTCACTATTGGTTAGCATCCAGGTCAGGAAGTCCAGAATACATTCTTTTAAGGGTTCAGTTTCTACAACAGTGTGACATTAATGCCTCCTGTATACCAGGCATTTGCTTTCCATTTGTAACTGCCATCTGGAAGCAAAGTGGCATTACAGTCTGTAAGTGTGGGGTTGATTTTCCGTCTATCTGGGGCACGCTTAAATCCTGGTTTCTATTCACACAGATTCATCGATGGCTTGGCACACTCGGGTATCAGTTGCTAGCGATCTCTGTATTTCTCCATGCTGTTAGAGAGGGAAAGTACAGACTGTGAATTTGGACCAGCTGTCATACCCACAACATTTGGGGAGCTTTGTTTTTTTTCTTTTCTTTTTTAACCTTTAGCTGCTTAACTGTCACACGTAGCAGCTCAAGTGAAAGGCACTTACAGTGTAGGGACTTTCCCTGGTGCTCTCTGGTGCAGGAGAGCTGCCTTATGTAGATGCATTTAAGTATTTTGTGCATCAACAGAACAATTAAAGGAACACATGTGTATTGCATCTTTAAGTTCCTGAAGACAAAACCACAGTGACAGTAGCCAGGTCAAGGCTTTGTATTCAGAGAGGGTCAGCCTTCATCTTTGAGAGTGAGTCCCCTTTACCCAGCTGTCAAGACTCACTGACCAGACGGGAAAGTTAGGTGAACATGCAGTGAACAGCACACACGGTAGTGGGCACTCACTGCCATGTGCTGCTGTGGCTGCCATGGTCACAGACCTGTCTTCCTGTTGACAACAGGTAGGATGATAAACATCTTCCTGGAGAGTTTCTTGATTCTTCCCAGTCGTGGCAGGATGGACTGACTTAGAGGAGCTCAGGAAGATTGCTGCATGACACAGCAGCACGGTTGAATTGCACTCCTCAGCAGGCCTAGGTTACACCAGCAGGTCTATCAGTGGTCCTTGAAGACTCGGCCACTCCTCGGACATTGCATAATGCCCCTAATGATTTGACATTTGGTGGAGAGTGGATTGCTAATCCCTGTGTCCAGGGACAAAAAGAGGCATAAAGAGCATGACGTTATAAAATAAGTGGGACTAATGTCTGCTTATTGTGGGAGGTAGGAGTTTAAGATATAAGAATTTAGCTGCATGTGGTAGCTCATGCCTATTAGCCCAGCACTCGGAGAGGCCAAGGCAGGAGGATCGCTTGAGCCCAGGAGTTTGAGATGAGCCAGGAAACTCAGTGAGTCCCCATCCATACCAAAATGCTTTTAAAGAAAAGCAGTTAAGTGTGGTGGCACATGCCTGTAGTCCCAGCTACTTGTGAGGCAGAGGCAAGAAGATCACTTGAGCCTGGGAGATTGAGGCTGCAGCAAGCTGTGATCATATCACTGCACTCCAGCCTGGGCGACATAGAGAGACCCTGTCTCAAAAAAAAAAAAAAAAAAGAACTTAGTACTTGACAGCAGGTACTAAGCCATCTTGGCAGTGAGGTTTAAACAATGTTTTCCACTGACGGACCCCACTGTGAAACCATGTCCCTTCATGAGTATGCAGATAAATTGGTAGACCCTCTCTTAGTTGTGAATGAAGTGTCACATCACGTCCCATATGTATTATAATCCAGGAGTCTCCAACCCCCAGGCCACAAACTGGTACTGGTCCACGGCCTGTTAGAAACTGGGCGGCACAGCTGGAGGTGAGTGGCGGCCAGACAAGCAAAGCTTCTTCTGGATTTACAGCTGCTCTCCATCGCTCACGTTATTACCCGAGCTCCGCCTCCTGTCAGATCAACAGCAGCATTAGATTCTCAAAGGAAAGCAAACCCTATTGTGAACTGTGCATGGGAGGGATCTGGCTTGCACACTCCTTATGAGAATCTAATGCCTGATGATCGGAGGTGGAACAGTTTCATCCTGAAACCATCCCACACCCCTCCATCCCCCTGTGGAAAACTTGTCTTCCACAAAACGGGTCCCTGGCGCCAAAAAGTTTGGGGACTGCTGTTTTAATCCATAATATGACATTATGATCCAACACAATACTACCATTTAGCTCCTATATATTCTGCCAAAAGTATCTAGAAGCCCCAAAGTCCTACAAATTAATATTTCATGCAGGGAGCGTGCCAATCTTTTAGAGCTATAAATTTCATATTCATAAGTGCTATGGGCAGGGCTGGTCTGAGCACATACCGTGGCAAGTTTATTTCTCAAAATGCCATTTTGACATTTTCCTGGAAGCTGTGAGTAGTGGAAGCATTGTCGATGCTACAGGGCTTTAAAAACCCTGTTCGTGGCTGGGCACGGTGGCTCACGCCTGTAATCCCAGCACTTTGGGAGGCCGAGGCAAGGGATCGCCTGAGGTCAGGAGTTTGTGACCAGCCTGGCCAGCCTGGTGAAAGCCCGTCTTTACTAAAAATACAAAAATTAGCCGGGCGTGGTGGCACGCACCTGTAATCCCAGCTACTCGGGAGGCTGAGGCAGGAGAATCACTTGAGCCCAGGAGAGGGGGTTGTAGTGAGCCGAGATCACACCACTGCACTCCAGCCTGGGCAACAAGAGCGAAACTCAGTCTCTAAATAAATAAATAAATAAACAAGCCCTGTTTACTTCATCCTATAAACAGCCCCCTCTTTTTTTGACAGAGGGTCTCTGGAGTCTCCAGCAATCCTCTAGGCATGCACCACCATGTCCAGCCTATTCACTCTTTTTTTTTTTTTGTACTTTCTTTTCTTTTTACTGACCTATTTACTTTTAATAACAAAGTATTTCAAATACAGAACAGTCTTTGATGGCGTTAACTGACAGGTGTTTGTGTCTGAGTTGCTTCTATCCATCCCAAAAAAGATACAATTACTAAAGCATACATTTGTAAGGATAACATATTTATCTGAATAGGTTAAATCTGAATAACTAGAAATATCCCTTAAAGAGAAAGATGAGCTGCATTCTCTGTCTTTTAAGTTTCTCCAGTTCTTTGGGTCTGAAAAACAGGGCAGTTGTCCCAGTGCCGTTGGGCCACAGCAGAAAAGCTGCGGATCTTCTTAGTCACATGCAATGATTCTCAGAATCCCATCTTTGTTCCTGTGTGCCAGGCCACAACTTAATTAGTAAGAAGCGCAAGTAAAGCCTTTGGCAATGCCAAGTGGCCTTCTAAGTTGTGCCAAAGAGAATTTGGATACTAAGTTAGCCTGACAGTTGGCTAAGTATGTTTCCCCCTGAATTTGGGGTTGTCAGAGAAGACTGGTTATTTTTTTTCTTTAAATCTAGGGTCCAATCTGAGAATGTGGAAGAGTAAAGACTTGGATTAGAGAGCTAGCAATATAGTCATTACAGAAGAAGTCTTAGAAGGGTCATTTGGATACATTAGCTCCCCCAGAAAAAGGCACCGTTACTGTTTTATTACTGTCATCAGCCACAAATGACCCCAAAGCATAGCCCATGCCACTGAAAATGTTAGGTTTTTTTTAATAAAAAACAGTACCCACTTGAGGAAGAACAGGCCCTATTGCTTGGGGTGCCTCTGCTGAGAGGGCGGAAGGGGAGCCAAGGGTTTATTTTTTGTGTGGTGTTTGGCTGGAGTAGAGTGGTTATTGTCTACAAGTTTTCCATCTGCCAGGCTGCTGATTTCCTAGTCCTTGGCTAGACATAGCAGGCTTTCTTTGGAGTTTGTTTTTGTAATCCATGCCCATTGGCGTTTCTGGGTTGCCAGCTTCTCCAGTGTCAGACCCAAGACACATGAGACAAAAAGGAAACTCAATGACTCCCTCACTGCCATGTCATTCCCTGGGTTCCTAGTTCCCTACATAGCCTTCCTTCTTCCACCCGCTTTCAGAGTCTTCTTCTATTTTTCTTACAAATAATGTCTAAGCTTTCTAGCTACATTTAGCAGAAGGAATCGGGAAAAAAGCACATACTTCATTTTGGTCCTTGTAGTGTTTTTATATCAATTAAATAGGAATTTCATCGGAGGTGGGAAACACAGCATCAATTTCAGTTCTATCTAGAGACACACAGAGTGATCTATGTCACTGTTTTTTCCAGTGGAAACTGTATCTGGTTCATTTTTAAAAATTAACTTTATTGGGTTTGATATTCACGAAATAATGGATACTTTACATACAATAAAATGTACTCACTCGAGATCAGTTTCATGAGTTTTAACAAATGTATACACCTGTGTAGCTATTATGACCACCAAGACATAGGACATTTCCATGACCCGCGCCCCTCAGTCTCCCTGTGCCTTGTGGTAGCTGAGACGCTCCTAACCCCTGCCCCAGGCAAGCATTCCTCTGATTCCTCTTGCTTTGGCTTGGTTTTTCACCTCACATCACTGAACTTCTAAATAAACAAATGAGTAGAGTATGTGCTCTTGAGTCTCTTTCACTCAGCAACATGGTTCTGATCTCCATCCACGTGCTGTGTATTAGCAGCGTATCCTTTTTGATTGGTGAATGCTATTCCACTGTATGACTAGACCTCAATTTGTCCATTCTCCCCTGAATGGACATTGGTGTTGTTTTCCTTCTGTGCTATTAGGAATAAAGGTGCTTTAAACATTCATGTTCAAGTCTTGTAGATGTCTATTTTCATTTCCGTTGAATAGCTCGGAGTAGCGGCTCATTCAGTAATCACTTTATAAGAAACAGCCAATCTGAATTCCCAAGTGGCTGCCCAATTTTGCATTCCCAACAACAGCGCATGAGAATTCTGATGACTTTGTATCCTTGGGGTCTGGCTCTGGTCCCAGCACTGCTGAGAAACCCTCTGAAGTCAGCATGGTTTCAGTGCTGAGCTCGGCCAAAGGCACCACTTACTCAAACCAGTGCACAGTAACACCGTTTCACTCTCTGCATCCCCGTGCACTGGAGGCCTGGAGTAGGACCGGCTGCGGGATCTGCCCTGCACATGCCAAGAGCCACTCTTCCCACTGACTTTTAAGATCTCAATTTTTAATCCCACAATTCTTTCCCAAGTCTGGCCCTACTTAGCATGGTGGAGTTTTCCCTAAGAGAAAACTCACGCTACCAAGTTTCATTAAAAAGCTTAGCCTAAAAGAAATGTAGACATCCTTTGGAGGGGTGAGGGTGGTGAAGAAAAGCAGAGCAGTCACATGTCAGGAATCTGGAACAGAATAATGAGTAAGATCATTTTGTAGCCGTTTTAATTCAAATAGACCTTGAGAGGCTTTGTAAGGTACTCACCTTCAAAATGTGGTGTACCCCATGGAGCTTATTAATATAAATACAAAATTTATTTTTCTATCACAAAGGAAAAAAAAGGGAGCTAGGTGCAGTGGTTAACACCTGTGATCCTAGCATTTTGAAGGCAGAGGCAGAAGGATCACTTTAGCACAGGAGGTCAACACCAGCAAGGGCAGCATAGCGAGATACCATCTCCACAAGTAATTTTTTACAAAAATAGCCTGGCGGCCAGGCATGGTGGCTCATGCCTGTAATTCCAGCACTCTGAAAGGCCAAGGTCAGTGGGTCATGAGGTCAGAAGTTCGAGATCAGCCTGGCCAACATGGTGAAACTCCATCTCTACTAAAAATACAAAGATTAGCTGGGCGTGGTGGTACATGCCTGTAATCCCAGCCACTCAGGAAGCTCAGGCAGGAGAATTGCTTGAACCCGGGAGGCAGAAGTTGCAGTGAGCTTAGATCCTGCCCCTATACTCCAGCCTGGGTGACACAGCAAGACTCCCTTTCAAAAAAAAAAAAAAAATAGCTAGACATGGGGCATGTTCCTGTAGTTCCGGCTATTCAGGAGGCTGAGGCAGGAAGGTTACCTGAGTCTGGGAGGTTGAGGCCTCAGCGAGCTGTGACTGCATTGCTGGGCTCCAGCCTGGGTGACAGAAGGCCACCCTGTCTCAATAAAAGAAAAAAAAAAGGTTTTTAAAGATTTTATACTGAAGAAATTCTTTACAATTCAATTAATTAATTCAACTTCAAGTAATTTGAAAACAATTCTCACCAATGTCTCTTCATAGCTGTAGACATTCAGGAATTTAAATGTCGTGTGGAAAATGTCCCAGCCGTCCACACTGGCTAGCCTGTTTCCCATTTTCTAGCTGTTGCCCAGTTGCTAGGAATCCTACTGAATTGATCCTTCTCTCCTCTGACAGCCAGGCCCAGCCAGCCCATGGAAATCTCAGTCAAGACCGCACTACAAGAGGCCCAGAGCAGGGGGAACGTGAGCTTGGGCCTGTCTGGGCCTCAGTTTCCCCATATCTAGATTGAGGGTATTTCCAAGATTAGATCTCAAGCGCTGTGCCCCGTGTTCCTCTGGCTGCATATTACCACTTAAGATGTTCTGTAGGGCAGACAGAAGGGAAGGGTTCTGGGATGGTGAGATGCTTTCTCAGGGCGTAACATTTCCCAGGAAGACAATGTTCTTACAGCGTATGACATCTATTATTTTTGCCAGGATTTTGTAGAAAGTGTAAATCTGGGAAGAAGAAAATTCACCTGGTGAATTTCCAAGTGAATCAGGAACTGATTCCCAGGCATCTTCCCAGCATTCTACCCTCACACGTCATTTAGGATTGGTCCCCAGTCCTCTTGGGCATGGCTAAGCAGGTCTGAGAGGCGGACTTCAGAGGTGGCACCCGAATCCCTGCCCCCAGTGGGCATTCCTGGTATGCTTGCATCCCCCTGCAAGTGAGCAGGACGTGTCAGGATGATGGGATCTCACACCCATGATTAGGGTAGTCTGAATGGCAAAAATGAAGAGATTTTTCAGATGGAACTAAGGTCTCTAATCAATTGACTTTGAGCTAATTTTTTAAAAGGAAGCTATCCTAAATGAGCTTGTCCTGATCAGGTGAGCTTTTTAAAAGAGCCCAGGCCTTCCTGGAAGAAAGCAGGTGTTTGATGTGCGGAAGATCCTCCTGCTGAGCTTTGAGAAGCAAATTGTCTAGTTGTGAACTGCCCGTGTGGGGCCAGGTGGCAAGGGTGAGGGTGACCTGCAGATGCTACAGTGGGCCCTGTCCCACAGCCAGAAAAGAACAGAGGGACTTCAGTTCCACACTACAAGAAGCTGAATTCTGCCAACAGCCTTTATGAGCTTGGAAGTCATTTCTTTCGCAGTCAAACCTCCAGATAAGAACACAGTCCCAGGGCCAGGCACAGTGGCTCAACCCCTATAGAATATGTAAGTCTGGCAAAAAGAAAATTCATTTGGTGAATTTCCATGTGGATCAAGAGCTGATTTACAGGCTTTTGGGAGGCAGAAGTGAGAAGATTACTTGAGGCCAGGAGTTCAAGACCAGCCTGGACAACATAGACTCCTTCTCTGCAACACACACACACACAGCCCAGCCAGAACCTTGATTTTAGCCTGTTGAGACTCTGAACAGAGGATCCAGCTAAACTGTACCTGGACTTCAGGCCAGGCTAAATCTGTGTTATCTTAAGTTTGTGGGGTAAATCGTCCCTCATTACTAGAAAATGAAAACAGCAAGGATCTTTCACTGCTAGCATTCCCCCAGCTCTCTGCAGCAGCTGTTTGCACCTCGATTTTGCAGCACTAGCACGTAGGAGGGCAGGGAATCCAACCTCTCATGAGCTCTAAGAATCTGATGGAAACCATGGAAGATCCCTCGGGAAGTAAATGAGCCTTACAGCAGGACCAAACGGATTGCCTATTACATCCTAAACCATGTACTTCATACACAGGTTTAATCTTCACAACTGCTCTGCAAGGATGGAAATTATGTTATTTATGATAATCATTTTAGAAGGAAGAAAACTGAGGTTGACTAAAATGCCCAAGGTCACATAACTATGTTCTTACAATAATGTAAGCTAGAGAAAAGAAAATATTAAGGAAATCATAAGAAAGAGAAAATATGTTTACTCTCCATTAAGTGGAAGTCAATCATCTTAAAGGTCTTCGTCCTTGTCATCTTCATATTGAGTTGGGTGAGGAGTAGGAGGAAGATGAGGAAACAGTCTCGCTGTCTTGGGGGTGGCAGAGACAGAAGAAAATCCACGTATAAGTAGACCCGTGCAGTTCAAACCCATGTTGTTTAAGGTTGTTACTTAGTGCCATGGTTTGAGTACGTCCTCACTGAAACTCACCTTGAAATCTGATTCCCAACGTGGTGGTGTTGGAAAGTGAAGAAGTGTTTGGGTTACAGGGGTAGATCCCTCATGAATAGATAATGTCCTCTCTTGGGAATAAGTGAGTTTTCACTCTTGTGGGACTGAGTTAGTTTCTGAGAGGCAGATTGTTATAAAGTGAGCTCCACCTCTCATGCCTGTCTCTTTTGCTCAGGCCGTGAGTTGATCAGCATGAGGTCCTCACCTGATGCGCTGCTCAGTCTTGGACTTCGTGGCCTCCAGAATCATGAGCCAAATACATTTCTTTTCTTTCTTTCTTTGTTTCTTCTCTTTCTTTCATTCTTTCTTTTCTTTCTTTCCTTTGATGGAGTCTCTCTGTTGTCACCCCAGCTGGAGTGCAATGGTACTATCTCAGCTCACTGCAACCTCTGCCTCCCAGGTTCCAGCAATTCTCCCGCCTCAGCCTCCCTAGTAGCTGAGATTAGAGACACCTACCACCACACCCGGCTACTTTTTGTATTTTTAGTAGAGATGGGGTTTCACCATGTTGGCCAGGCTGGTCTCAAACACCTAACCTTAGGTGATCCACCTGCCTTGGCCTCCCAAAGTGCTGGAATTACAGGTATGAGCCACCACACCCAGCCAATTTCTTTTCCTTATAAATTACCCAGTGTTAGATATTCTGTTATAGCAACACAAAGCAAATTAAGACAATAGCTTTCCCACTGTATCCTGGGACATGGTTACCTGTTGAGTCTGACCCACAGACTCGACCGAGTGACAGATGAAAGACATACACTGACACAGGCTTGCTAGTCCCCGTGGCCAGAGGACCTCTGCCAGAGTCAGCAGTGGCTCCACTAAGCTGATGATGCCTGCATTTATTTAGTACAGATTAAATGGCAGAGGTCTCGAGTAAACACCATTAACATTGCCGATCCCCCGAGTAGAGAGCAGTTCTGTCCACAAATGTTCAAAGGTCTGTCTTAGTAAACAAGCTATTTAGAGAAACTCCTCTACACTCCCTTGTTATTTCCTTTTTGCTATTAGCTCAAGGTAAGAGGATTCGGCTGCCGTCAGCCATAACCTCCTTCTGAGGCTTTTGCAAAACCTCCTGGCCTTCTAAAAAGGTCTGTGTCTATTCCTAATTTCTCCCACCACTCTGGCTGATCTCCTACATCTCCCCCTTTTCTGTTTGCATCAGGTTTTGACTGAAGAGTACAGATATGTACAGCAGCACTTTTGTCAGGCACAGCAGTTCTAAGTTGTGTTCTGGCTTTGCATCCTAGCATTGGTAAATAACATAAGACAAACATGAGGATAATCAGTAACATTCTTTTCCAATCAAGGAGTGACCTGTAGTGTTGGTTGGCACCTCCGTCCAATGTGTGCCATTATGGAGGAACCCCACTGGGGGTATGTTAATTCCTCCTAGCCAAGCCATCGCATCATTAGAGGCTGGGAAGGGAGTGTGTGGCTAAGTAACAGGTGGAAAAAAGGCAGATTTAGAAGATGGGCTCAATAGAGTGTAGCAGGTACAGGTTGCAGGCCAAGTGAGAGAATGAAAAAGGAACAAATTATCTGGAGTGAATGGTGTTGGTGTTTGTAGTAGGATTGACTTAGCCTTCTGAGTTGTCTTTTTCAACATTCCCCAGGTAATGTCTGGGGCTTGTGTCATCCAAGGAAGCCACATTGTCCAGGGCTGCGGGTCCTGCAGGGTCATTTCCTTCATTTCTGGTACCAGGTTAGGTCCTAGCTATGCCATGGTATGGTTTGATGCATTGTGCGGGAATCCAAAGAGGACCTGAGGGGGTGTGAACACAAGCATATCCTCTTCCCCGTGTTAGCAAATCATTTAGACTACACCATTATTATTATTTACATCTTTCCATAAGGCTGAAGGTTTGACGTTTTGAGAGGCGTTAGCAAAGTGCTTTTCTATAGCTGATTGAAATTGATCATCTAAATTTAAGAAATTAAGGGTAAATAAGGCTCGTGCTAGTAGTGTTATAGGGTCCTTACCCATACTCCCCATTTTTTGTTTTCTGAGCATATTTTTAAGGGTGGAGTGAGCATGTTCTACTCTGGCCTGTCCTTGGGGGTTATACAGGATGCCTGTGGAATGCTGGACGTTTCATGTGTGACAAAATTGTTGAAACTGTGAGCTGGCATAAACATTATCAGTTTTAATTTTTGTGGGCTGCCCCACAAACACAAAAGTTAAAAGAAGATGTTGAATGACATATCAAGTGGATTCTCCAGGAAGAGTGTGTGCACTAATTAGATGAGTGTTGGTATCAGTGGATACGTGTACATATCTTAGTTTTCCAAATTCAGGGACTTTAGACGCCAGTCAATACCTCCTCTGGAGGCAGAATTTGGTGAATTATGTGAACAGCAAAATTCTTTCTAATAATGGCCACTGTTATTCCTCCCCTATCCCTAATGTGATCCTCTCAAAATCCTATTTAGATAGAACAGTAGCCTTTAAAGGGAGAGAAATTACAGCAAATATCCATTCTTTCTTCCACTAATGACATAAATTTAAGGGAATAAAAATCCATAATTGCCTTAATTTTTGATCCCTGATTGACTAGAATCCTGAAAATAGGTGTGCTGAAGTGAATCTTTGAATGAGTGTACACCCAGGCACGTGCAAACGCAGGCACACATGCACACACATGAGCATATATGCACCGAGTCATCCTGCCGCCCCCCCCGGCTCTGCCAGCCTCTGCCAGCACCCCTCTGTGCAACCCCCCATCAGCCCTCTCCCTCCTCACGGGCCATGGTTCTTACATTTGGGTTAAAGGGGGTCTACAGCAAACTCATGTTCAAATGGCAGCTTAGTCTCTTTATATACGTAATCCTATTTCAAAGCAATCTAAGAAACGAAGCATTGCTTTCTCTCTCATCTATGTTCTGCAACTTTTGGTTGCCCAAGAACTTTCCTAGCACAAGGTAGCACTGATAAGTTGCTGACTTCGGCTAGAGAAAAAGCTCATTTTGAAGACTTCGAGGGTGATTTTTCGAAAAGGATGATTCATATTGACTCTTTGGAAGCAAACTATTTCCTTGCTGAAACTTTAGACACATGCTCCTTGTTGACAAACAAGGATGTGCTTGAGCTGAAGGTGACGCGACTGGCACATTTACCAGGGAGGCAGTGGCACTGAGACACCACAGAGGACAGCAGTGGCTGCCTCGGGCTTTTCCTTGCAGGTTGTATCTTTGGTTACTTTTGCTGGAATAGTTCTAATGCAGACCTCTTCGTTACAACTAGAAAATATGCCGCTTTAACCTCCTCTCTGTCAGCAGTTGAGCTGCTGGTGTCCAGGCGGTGGCTTGAAACAGCACAGCGAGACAAAAGTGACAGTGGAGAATTTAGTCACCTCCTGCAGTGGCATGAGCAAGAGGCAAGTAGGGAGAGTGTCGCCTCCTCCACATTTTATTTGTCCCCCCAGAACAGCACCAGGAGGAGGTCAGATGGATCACACAAACGTAGGGTCATCTCACCACTGAGGGAACCCCAGCAAAAGTCTCTTGCAGGTTTGTTGGGGAGGAAGAGGAGGGTGAAGGGCCGGGGGTGTGAAAATACTGAATGCTGAGTCAGAGTGATGAAAATCGTCTTCATGGCCCCCAATAGTGTGGTCTCGGCAGGGGCCCCAAGAAAGACCTCAGCTCACAGTCTGCAGATAAGGAAGCCTCTGAGTGGTGCGTCTGAGCTAGGAATGCAGATACGGGCAGGCTGGCCAGGGGCACCCAGACTGTGGGCCAAGTCTGGGGTGAGGAAGGCAGCTCTCCCCGCCCAGGCCTACCAGGAAACGTCTCTGGAATTGCCTGGGCTTGGGCCTGAAAGGTCACATATAAGATTTTGGCTTCCTGGTCTTTTAGCCAAATGCCTTACTCCTCAGCTCGACTCTCTTGGGTTGTAGAACCCAAGACATAATTGGATGTGGAAAGCTACTTATGTCACTACACAAAGGGATTCAGAATGTCTTACTGAGTATTGTTCTGAAACCACGTTTGCAAAAATCATACCCGAGAAGGTTATGACAGTGAAAGAGGTCTGAACTAACCGACGTCACCTTGCTTCTGACCTCCAGGCTGCCCCTGTTCATCCTGGGCATAGGCCAGACTGACTGAGAAGACTTTAGGTTATGGTTTCACTTTGAAACAAAAATATAACAGCCCTTTCCCAAAATAAACCCCCTTCTTGCCTGGGGACTAAACTGTCTTTACAGGACTGATACGTTAGCCACGAGATTAGAAATT
>PVKP010043347.1:0-17436 GCA_004027715.1 Plecturocebus donacophilus
CTCACCCCTACCCCGACCCCTCACCCTCACTCCTGAGGTGGTTTTAGGGGTATAAAAGGTCTTAACACTCTCCTTTCGGTGCCACGGATTGGAGAAACGCGAGTCCTCTGTGGCCGCCCGCAATAAAGACCCTGCAATTGGGCATACTTTTATCTTGGTGTTACCTTTCTATGCTCGGTTCAGTACAACACAGTGAGGACAGGTAACCAGTGGCATCAGGGGCTCCTCGTTCATTGGTAAAAACCCTCAACATTGGCACCTTTCATTTCCCTGGGGTTGAGTGCATGAGAGAATTGCCCCAAGAAGGAATGAAGTTTCATTTTCTTTGACTCCTGAAGTAGTGCCTAAGCTGATTATAGAAAAAAAAAGACTGTTAATATTTCTTACATCCTAGAGTCTGGACACTGGAGGTTTATGCCTATTGCATTATTTCAGAAAAGAGATTTGGTCGTGAACTTTGCTCCAGGACGCTGCTTGGTCAAGGGAGCCTGTGTTAGCAACCTGGACACGATCTCCATCTAGTGGTCATACTATGTAACAGCACTTGCACACAGCTCTGAGAGGTTCTAAATTCTTCTGTGTTTTGCTCTTGAGAAATTCAATACAGCAGAAATATGGTACATAATGTAATGCAGATCCGAGAGACTCTAAAGTCTACTACAGGGTTTCTAAAATGGGCTAGAATTTGGGAGGTGAAGCAACAGGGTAGCACTGTAATTTTATTAAATTTCAGAATGATTTTAGATTTACCTAAAAGTTGTAAAGTGGCCAGGCACGGCGGCTCATGCCTGTAGTCCCAGCACTTTGGGAGGCTGAGGTGGGCAGATCACCAGAGGTGAGGAGTTCTAGCCAGGCCAACAGGAAGAAACCCCGTCTCTACTAAAAGTACCAAAAATTAACCGGGCATGGTAGCCCATGCCGGTAACATGGGAAACAGAAGTTGCAGTGAGCTGAGATTGTGCCACTCCATCCAGCCCGGGCAACAGAGTGAGACTGTCTCAAAATAATAATCATAGTAAATCAATAATGAATAAACCAAGTTGTAAAGTGATACAGAGTTCCCATACACAGCTCACCCAGGTTCCCCTAGGTTAAAATCTCACATTACCATGATACGTTTGTCAAAACTAAGAGACTGACATCTCCACATTATTATCCACATCCAGACTGTATTTGAATATCACCAGTTTTTTGACTAATGTCCTTTTTCTGTTCCAGGATCTCACTCAGGACAGCACATCTCATTAAGGCCTCATGTTTCTTTAGTCTCCTCCAGGCTCTGAGAGTTTTTCATGATGGCAGTTTTGAGTTTAGCCAGGCATTTAGACAGTTTTGAGGACTAATAATCAGAATGTCCCTCAATTCGTGTTTGCTTGATATTTCTCTCATGTTTACCCTGGGGTTGTAGGTTTTGGGAAGGAATATCACAGAGGTGACAGAGGTGACATGCCCTTCATGGGGAGTGACTTTCCATGTTAATTTGACACCCTAATTGCTGAAAATTCTTGTGTTGTTTGCATTAATATTATTCAGTTATCATACCAGCTACAAAAATGGATAGTTTTACCGCTTCTTTTCCAATTCTTATGCCTCTCATTGTTTTTTGTCTTGATTCCATTAAGGTTAATTTTGTATCTTTCAGAGGAGTCTTACTGTTTTATTAATACAGACTCTGTTTCTTCTTGACTAACTTTATTCTAAATTTTTAGTTTTTTTGTAGCTTTTGTTCATAGGGTTCTCTTCTAAGTGGTTATTATTTGTGGATATGAAAGCTATTTATTCTTTTTAATAAAGTTTTTTTTGGGGGGGGGATGGAGTCTCATTCTGTTGCCCAGATTGGAGTGCAGTGATGCAACTCGGCTCCCTGCAAGCTCTGCCTCCCAGGTTAAAGCAATTCTCCTTGTCTTAGCCTCTCGAGTAGCGGGGATTACATCTAGCAGATGGATAGATTGCAGAAAATGTCTCCCATTCTGTAGATTGCCTGTTCACTCTGATGATCGTTTCTTTTGCTGTGCAGAAGCTCTTTAATTTAATTAGATCTCATTTATCAATTTTGGCTTTTGCTGCCATTGCTTTTGGTGTTTTAGTCATGAAGTCCTTGCCTATGCCTATGTCCTGAATGGTTTTGCCTAGGTTTTCTTCTAGGGTTTTTATGGTTTTAGGCCTGACGTTTAAGTCTTTAATCCATCATGAGTTAATTTTGGTATAAGATGTAAGGAAGGGGTCCAGTTTCAGTTTTCTGCACATGGCTAGCTAGTTTTCCCAACACCATTTATTAAACAGGGAATCCTTTTCCCATTGCTTGTTTTTGTCAGGTTTGTCAAAGATCAGATGGTTCCAGGGGTGTGGTGTTATTTCTGAGGCCTCTATTCTGTTCCATTAGTCTATATATCTGTTTTGGTACCAGTACCATGCTGTTTTGGCTACTGTAGCCTTATAGTATAGTTTGAAGTCAGGCAGCATGATGTCTCCAGCTTTGTTCTTTTTCCTTATGACTGTCTTGGCTATTCAGGCCCTTTTTTCTTTGGTTCCATATGAATTTTAAAGTAGTTTTGTCTAGTTATGTGAAGAAAGTCAATGTTAGCTTGATGGGAATAGCATTGAACCTATAAATTACTTTGGGTAGTAAGGCTATTTTCATGATATTGATTCTTCCTATCCATGAACATGGAATATTTTTCCATTTGTTTATGTCCTGTTTTATTTCCTTGAGCAGTGGTTTGTAGTTCTCCTTGAAGAGGTCCTTCACATCCCTTGTAAATTGTATTCCTAGGTATTTTATTTTTTTTGTAGCAACTGTGACTGGGAGTTAATTCATGATTTGACTCTCTGCTTGTCTATTATTGGTATATAAAAATGTTTGTGATTTTTGCCATCGATTTTGTATCCTGAGACTTTGCTGAAGTTGTTTATCAGCTTAAGGAGTTTTTGGGGTGAGATGATGGGGTTTTCTAACTGTACAATCATGTTATTTGCAAACAGAGACAATTTGACTTCCTCTCTTCCCATTTGAATACTCTTTATTTCTTTCTCTTGACTGATTGCTCTGGTCAGAACTTCCAATACTATGCTGAATAGGAGTGATGAGAGAGGGCATCCTTGTCTTGTGATGGTTTTCAAAGGGAATGCTTCCAGCTTTTGTCCATTCAGTGTGATATTGGCTACAAGTTTTTCATAAATAGCTTTTATTATTTTGAGATATGTTCCATCAATACCTAGTTTATTGAGAGTTTTTTTTTTTGCATGAAGTTGTGCTGAATTTAGGCCTTTTCTGTATCTATTGAGATAATTGTGGTTTTTGTCATTGGTTCCATTTATGTGATGGATTATGTTTATTGATTTGCATATGTTGAACCAGCCTTGCCTCTCAGGGATGAAGCCAACTTGATCGCGATGGATAACAATTTTGATGTGCTGCTGGATTTGGTTTGCCAGTATTTTATTGAGGAATTGCACATTAATGTTCATCAGGGCTATTGGCCTGAAATTTTCTCTTTCTGTTGTGTCTCTGCCAGGTTTTGGAATCAGGATAATACTGGCCTCATAAATTAAGTTAGGGAGGAGTTCCTCTTTTTCTGTTGTTTGGAATGGTTTCAGGAGGAATGGTACCAGCTCCTCTTTGTACCCCTGGTAGAATTCGGCTGTGAATCCATCTGTCTTGGGCTTTTTTTGTTTGGTAGGCTATTAATTACTGTCTCAATTTCAGAACTTGTTATTGATCTATTCAGGAATTTGACTTCTTCCTGGTTTAGTCTTGGGAAGGTGTATATATCCAGGAATTTATCCATTTCTTCTAGATTTTCTAGTTTATTTGTGTAGATGTGTTTATAGTATTTCTGTGGGATCAGTAGTGATATCCCCTTTATCATTTTTTATCGTGTCTATTTAATTCTTCTCCCTTTTCTTCTTTATTATTCTAGCTAGTGATCGATCTATTTTGTTAATCTTTTCAAACAACCAGCTCCTGGATTCATTGATTTTTTTTGAAGGGTTTTTTTGTGTCTCTATCTCCTTCAGTTCTGCTCTGATCTTAGTTACTTCTTGTCTTCTGCTAGGTTTTGAATTTGTTTGCTCTTGCTTCTCTAGTTCTTTTCATTGTGATGTTAAGGTGTCAATTTTAGGTCTTTCCCCCTTTCTAACGTGGGCATTTAGTACTGTAAATTTCCCTCTAAACACTGATTTAGCCTCTGAATTCTAATTTGATTGCACTGTGGTCTAAGAGACTGTTTGTTATGATGTCTGTTCTCTTGCATTTGGTGAGGAGTGTTTTATTTCCAATTATATGGTCACTTTTAGAATAAGTGCAATATGGTGCTGAGAATAATGTATATTCTGTTGATTTGGGGTACATATCTATAGATATCTATTAGGTCCACTTGGTTCAGAGCTGAATTCAAGTTCTGAATATTCTTGTTAATTTTCTGTCTTGTTGATCTGTCTAATATTGACAGTGGGGTGTTAAAGTCTCCCACTATTGTGTCAGAGTCTAAATCTCTTTGTAGGTCTCTAAGAACTTGTATCATGACTCTGGGTGCTCTTGTATTGGGTGCATATGTATTTAGGATAGTTAGCTCTTCTTGTTGCATTGATCTCCCTACCATTATGTAATATCCTTCTTTGTCTTCTTTTATCTTTGTTGGTTTAAAGTCTGTTTTATCAGAGACTAGGATTGCAATCCTTGGTTTTTTTTTTGCTTTCCGTTTGCTTGGTAAACACTCCTCTATCCCTTTATTTTGAGCCTGTATGTTTCTTTGCACATGAGATGGGTCTCCTGAATACAGCACAACAATGGATATTGACTCTTTATCCAATCTTCCAGTCTATGTCTTTTAATTGGGGCATTTATCCCATTTACATTTAAGGCTGATATTGTTATGTGTAAATTTGATCCTGTCATCATGATACTTGCTGGTTATTTCACACATTAGTTAATGCAGTTTCTTCATAGTGTCATTGGTCTTTATGTTTTAGCATGTTTCTGCTGTGGCTGGTACTTTTTTTCCTTTCCATATTTAGTGTTTTCTTCAGGAGCTCTTGGAAGACAGGCCTGGTGGTGACAAAATTCCTCAGCATTCGCTTGTCTGTAAAGGATTTTATTTCTCTTTCACGTATGAAACTTAATTTGGATGGATATGAAATTCTGGGTTGAAAATTCTTTTCTTTAAGAATGTTGAATATAGGCCCCCACTCTCTTCTGGCTTGTAGGATTTTTGCAGAGAGATCCACTGTGAGTCTGATGGGCTTCCCTTTGTAGGTAACCTTTCCTTTCTCTCTGGCTGTCCTTAACATTGTTTCCTTCATTTCAACCTTGGAGAATCTGATGATTATGTGCCTTAGGTTTGCTATTGTTGAGGAGTATCTTAGTGATATTCTCTTTATTTCCTGAATTTGGATGTTGGCCTGTCTTGCTAGCTTGGGGACGTTCTCCTGGATAATATCCTAAAGTGTGTTTTCCAACTTGGTTCCATTCTCCCTGTCACTTTCAGGGACCCCAATCAATTGTAGGTTTGGTCTTTTCACAGATTTCTTTATTTCTTGGAGGCTTTGTTCATTCCTTCATTCTTTCTTTCTCTAATCTTGTCTTCAGGCCTTATTTCAATAAGTTGATCTTATCTCTGATATCCTTTCTTCTGCTTGATTGATTCGGCTATTGATATTGTGTATACTTCATGACGTTCTCATACTGTGTTTTTCAGCTTCAGCAGGTCATTTACATTCTCCTCTAAACTGGTTATTCTAGTTAGCAGTTCCTGTAACCTTTTGTCAAGGTTCTTAACTTCCTTGCATTGGGTTATAGCATGCTCCTTTAGCTCAGAGGAGATTGTTATTACCCACCTTCTGAAGCCTGCTTCTATCAACTCATCAAACTCATTCTCCATCATTTTGTGCGCTTGCTGGAGAGAAGTTGCAATCATTTAGAGGAGAAGAGGCATTCTGGTTTTTGGAATTTTCAGTCTTTTTGTGCTGGTTTTTCCTCATCTTCGTGGATTTCTCTATCTTTGATCATTGAGGCTGATGACCTTTGGATGGGATTTCTGTGTGGTAGTACTTTTTGTTGATGTTGATGTTACTGCTATTTGTTAGTTTTTCTTCTAACAGGCCCCTCTTCTGCAGTCTGCTACAGTTTGCTGGAGGTCCACTCCAGACCCTATTTGCCTGGACATCACCGGTGGAGGCTGCAAAACAGCGAAGATTGCTGCCTGTTACTTCCTCGGGAAGTTTCATCCTAGAGTAGCACTGACTTCATGCCAGCCAGAGCTCTCCTGTGTGAGGTGTCTGTCAACCCCTGCTGGGAGGTCTCTCCCAGTCAGGAGGCATGAGGGTCAGGGACCCACTTGAGGAGGCAGTCTGTCCCTTAGCAGAGCTCAAGTGCTATGCTGGGAGAACCCTTGTTGTGAGGATATGCTTCTCTCTTCAGAGCCGGAAGGCAGGAATGTTTAAGTCTGCTGAAGCTGTGCACAAAGTCACCCCTTCCCCAGGTGCTCTGTCTCAGGGCAATGGGAGTTTTATCTATAAGTGCCTGACTAGGGCTGCTGTCTTTCTTTCAGAGATCCCTGCCCAGTGAGGAGGAGTCTAGAGAGGCAGTCTGGCCACAGTTGCTTTGTCATGCTGTGTTGAGTCTGCCCAATCATTAGCACTGTCAGGGGAAAACCACCTACTCAAGCCTCAGTAATGGCAGATATCCCTCCTCCTACCAAGCTTGATTGTCCCAGGTAGAATTCAGATTGCTGTGCTGGCAGCGAGAATTTCAAGCCAGTGGTTCTTAGCTTGCTGGGCTCTGTGGGAGTGGGACACACTGAGCAAGACCACTTGGCTCCCTGGCTTCAGCCCTCTTTCCAGGGGAGTGAATGGTTCTGTCTCCCTGGGGTTTCAGGCACCACTGGGGTACAAAAACAGAAACAAAAAACAAAACAAAACTCTTGCAGCTAGCTCCATGTCTTCCTTAGCAGCTGCCCAGTTTTGTGCTTGAAACCCAAGTTCCTAGTGGTATAGGCACACGAGGGGATCTCCTGGTCTGCAGATTGCAAAAATCATGGGAAAAGTGTAGTCTCTGGGCCAGATAGCACAATCCCTCATGGCTTCCCTTGGCTGGGAAAGGGAGTCCCCCCACTCCTTGCACTTCTCGGGTGAGACAACACCCCACCCTGCTTCTGCTTGCCTTCTGTGGGCTGCACCAACCACCTAACCAGTCCCAATGAGATGAACAGGGTATCTCAGTTGGAAATGCAGAAATCATCCACCTTCTGCATTGGTCTCACTGGGAGCTGCAGATCAGAGCTGTTCCTATTTGGTCATCTTGCCAGATTCAAAAAACATTTTTTTAAAAAAGTGCACTGTAAAAGCATCACGTGGTCTAGCCTCATAATAGTTCTCCCTTTTGGAGACCCAGAATTCAGTGTGAGCTCTGCCCAGAGCTCAAACATCCAGCAAATGATAAGTAGTCCCTATGTAAATAAAATTGGTCTTTTCATACAATCCTAAGATCAATTTCTATAATTTTATGTTCGATTTGGCATCCATCTTTAATCTTCCTCTAGCACCACCAGACTTTTTCTCTCTGTATCTTGAGATTTAAATTTTGCTATCTGATTTTTCTTCTAAGAATTGTTTCCTTCAATATGCACATTTAGGGCTATTTAGTTGACAACTGCCAGGGTAATGAAACAGGTTATAAAGAGTTTGAAAGTGTAAGACAGGAAAAAAAGAAGGAGGTCTTAGGAATCTATAAGATGTACTTCTATCAGTATGTCCAAAATAGCTATGTATTTATGTGTTGTATATACAATGTTTCACTACTAAAGATATATAAAAAAACCCCTAATTAACTGGCTAAAAGAAAAATAAAAGCACTTAAATACCTTGTAAGAGAAAAGGAAAGACTAGTCAAATGCTTTTTCAAATTTATGTGACTTAAGTAAAATATTTAATAAATAAGCTAATTTAAAAATTATTGGTAAAGTATTATAATGTTAGAAATGTCTTCAGAATTGCCAGTATAAATTTTGTTTGCGTTTACTGATCAAGCAATTTAATTCTTATCCCTTTCAAATACTATAAGGTGTTAAATTTGGCATAGGGGTTACAAAACTATAAACCAAGCTATAAAATATCTGGTTGTTTAAGAAAAAGAAATGTTCAGGACAAAACAGAAAATCCAAGCATGTCATGAAGGGCCTATGTAGGTCACAATAAGAGGATTTAATAAAAAACAGACTTCTATACAATCAAGTTGTCTATTATTAAAGGGAAATTATAATGGCCTTTCTGGAGATTGGGTTTGATGTTAAAAAAAAAACCACTTATACACTAAAGAATTGGTTAAAACAATGAAATCTTAAGGGATTGATTTACTCTTAATAAACTACAAGAGATTTAAAATTTTTTTAACCCAAAGTTTAATTTCCATTGCGTCTTGCCATTTCCCGTTTTCTCTCTGCCTTTTAAAAGGCATGAAATAGTAACACTCTCTTTCAACTCATTTTCAGCTCATATAAGTTTTTGTCCCCCTTAGAACTCTGTTTGTTGTGGCTTGATGCTAACAATGTTTTCTTAAAAGCTAAAGAAAATGTTTTCCAACATAATATTCTGTTCACTGCAGAGATCTTTTCATTTGCCTTTTGCTAAATGGTCCAACAGATTTTACATTTTATTGAAATAATTCTTATGATATTATTATTAACTTTTGGTTTGCTTAGAAAAAAAGAGATTAAATTTTTATAATTGAGGTTATTACATCTGCGTATCTTTCTGTATGTGCTTTTAAAGTCCTTGTGACTTTGAGTTACAGGACTTTGACTCCTGGATCTAAACAGAACACCTGCTAAATCTTAAACACTGACAGCAATTAAAGCCTCATCTTCAGGCCTGGTAGAAGATGTCAATCAAAATAAATGCATTTCTGAGACACAGGGCCAGAAGTTAAAGCTATTCAACTCCTCAAGGCCCAGGGACTGTCATGGAAGAGGTGGGCATGTGAGATTTTAAGAACTGATTTTGAGAAATAAAATAAGTTCAGGTTTAAATAAATTAACCATTAATATCAAAGACATAGCCATGCAAGACCAGCATATGAGCTCCAGTGTCAGATTAACAAGGTTTTCTTGAAGCATTAATGGACTCTTCAATAAAGATTATAAAAGGCTTATAGACATTATATCTTATGGCCAAGGTTAAAATTTTAAAGATTGTTTATAAAATTTTGGAAAACAAATTTAATTGGCTTTGTGCTGTTTTTATTAGTGCTTATTATTGTTGGAAAATTAAATCTCCTCTCTCAAGGAATAAAGATTTTCACCTTTTTTTGAAATCCTTGTGTTATCATTTTGGTTAAATAAATGACTTATTTTACAATGACCCGTGATTATATTTTGTGATATCAAGTGTTTTAAACCTTTGATATTTGATAAAATTTCTAAAATCAAATTATAAATTTTGTATTTTTCTGATCTAATTAATCCTTTAAGATATTAGGTTCCCTAAAGTCCAAAAATGATAAATTTGGCTTACTTTGTATAAAAATTATACAGCAAATGTTGTCAAATATGAAGTGGTATTTGGTCTTCTTTAGGCTGTATTTTTATACATATATTACTAGTATGTGTTCCCAAATTATGGGAAACTCCTATAATTCTCATATGACTTAGTGAATGTTATCAGTAATAATTATAATTGTTACATTAAATTATTGTATACTACATAGGTAACAAATTTCCTTCTCAATTGTGTCTTTGCCTACGGCTGCCCTAAAACTTTTTGTCACCCATGGGCAATTATTATTTTGTTTTGTCCTTTTTAGAAGGTGGTTTTATAATCAGCTATAAAACTCTTAACAGGTGCTCTTGAATGCAGGATTCAGATAACTTTGGAGATTGTGACATCAGAATAAATGAAAAACTTTCAGGACTCATGGAGAGCTGAAATGTTCATTAGTATCAAGTAGAACAGGAATTATCTGCATGGACTGAACTAATAGAAGACTGAAGTAATCTTTTTGACTTTTTGCTTAAAATGTTGCTAATCCTTTGTTTTTCAGGGTGAAGGAAACTTTTCTTTTGAGCTATTGACAACTTTCAACAATTTAGTATACTCCTATGGACAAAATTTGGAGCATATATGTTTCTCTCTACCTGATTTCTCTGAAATTTGGAAACTATTTGTGAGTATTCTTAACTTATGGCAATTTAGTTATTTGCATAAATGCGATAAGAATCTGTTTTGATTTGCAGCAGGAGACAATTGCAGAAACTGGTTATTTTACCAAGGCTTTGACTGAAATGGTATGCTTTCCTCTAAGGAATCAAAATTGATTTAGAGAGCCAATAAAAGCCCCTTGGGAAAACTTGCCTCATACCTTGTCTATACAGTTTCTGTACAGAATCAGAATGTCACAGAATGTCACTTTCTGACAAGTCCAGGAGCCCCAAGTTATCATGTGACCTCAATAAATAATTCACCCAACTTGTAGGTATTTGATGGTACAAATTCATGGCTGAGCTTGGCTTAAAAAAAATCTTATCTGGCTGCATGCTGTGGTTCATGCCTGTAATCCCAGCACTTTGGGAGGCTAAGGCAGGCAGATCACAAGGTCAGGAGATCGAGACTGTCCTGGCTAACATGGTGAAACACCATCTCTACTAAAACTAAAAAAAAAAATTAGCAAGGTGTGGTGGCACATGTCTGTAGTCCCAGCTACTTGGGAAGCTGAGGCAGGAGAATTGCTTGAACCCGGGAGGCAGAGTTTGCAGTGAGCCAAGATCATGCCACTGCACTCTAGTCTGGGCGACAGAGTGAGACTCTGTCCCAAAAAAAAAAAAGTTTTATCTGAGATTGCTTCTGCAGAACAATGTTCTGTCAAAGCCAATTTTAAAAGCCTACGTAAAAAATAATTTTTCTTGCTGTGCTTTATATAAATAATCTGGCCAAATATAATAAAGCAAATTGGTCCTATCATTATTTGTCTTTAGTGAAAATGGGAAACTGGAGAGAGAAAAATTATGTTTCAAAAGCTATAGTACACTGGCTGTTAGAGCCTAGTCTTGCCTAATGTTTTTCAATTTTTATTATTTTCTACAGTTTAGGCTAAATTCTAATTTTTTCTGGGTAAAATATTTTCAAAATAATGTTTTCATTTTTTTCTTCTTTTTTTCTTACATTTTTCCTAATTTGAAATCACGGAAAACTAAGCTGTGCTTTCTTAAAGCCCTATAAACTGAATCTAGAAAACTTAGAAACTTCATAAGAAAATAATAGCAACCTATATTCATAATATAAGCCACTTTCAACCTGCCTACTAATATGTAGACTTCAGAGTAATGTGGCCTATATTGATTTTCTAAGATTTTTCTTTTATTTATTGTTCTTTTTCTCCCTTCCTCCTTCTACTTTTTCTTTTTCTTTCTTTCTTTCTTTCTTTCTTTCTTTCTTTTTTTTTTTTTTGAGACGGAGTTTTGCTCTTATTGCTCAGGCTGGAATGCAGTGGTGTGATCTCAATTCACTGCAACCTCCACCTCCTAGGTTCAAACGATTCTCCTGCCTCAGCCTCCTGAATAGCTGGGATTACAGGGGCCCTCCACCGTTCTTGGCTAATTTTTGTATTTTTAGTAGAGATGGGGTTTTACCATGTTGGCCAGGCTGATCTTGAACTCCTGACCTCAGGTGATCTGCCTGCCTTGACCTCCCAAAGTGCTGGGATTACAGGCGTGAGCCACTGTGCCTGGCCAGCCTCCCATTTTTTCTTCACAGGACATGAGACTAATCAACCTGCTAAAACTGAGCTTTCCTAATAACTTGTGATGCACCTGTCTAGGAAAAAACCATCCTAGCCATGAGAGATCAGATGAAAACCTGAGACCAGAGACTCATTTTCTTCTAAAATGCTTTCTCCAAAAGATTTTATTTATTTATTTATTTTTATGTTCCAGGGTACATGCGCAAGATGTGCAGGTTTGACACATAGGTCAACATGCACACGGTTGTTTGCTGCACCTATCAACCCATCACCTAGGTATTAAGCCCAGCATGCATTAGCTATCTTCTTGATACTGTCCCCCTTCAACCTTCTCCCCCGACAAGCCCCAGTGTGTGTTGTTCCCCTCCCTGTGTCCATGTGTTCTCATTGTTTAGCTCCCACTTAAAAGTGAAAGCATGTGGTGTTCAAAAGATTTTTAAAAGAAAAGTGGGGGAAATGTGAAAGGAAAATAAATCTTGGGACCCCCAAATCCCTAAGCTAACGGAAAAAAATCAAGCTGGAAACTGTTTAGGGCAAACCTACCTACCATTCTATTCAAAGTCGTCCCTCTGCTCACTGAGATAAATGCATATCTGATTGCCTTCTTTGGAAAGACTAATCAGAAACTCAAAAGAATGCAACCATTTGTCTCTCACCTACATGTAACCTGGAAGCTCCCTCCCTACTCTGAGTCGTCCGCCCTTTCTGGGTGGAACCATTGTATATCTTACATATATTGATTGATGTCTCATGTCTCCCTAAAATGAATAAAACAAAGCTGTGCCCCAACCACCTTGCCACCTTGGGCACATATCATCAGGACTTCTTGAGGCTGTGTTACAGATGTGCATCCTCAAACTTGGCAAAAATAAACTCTCTAAATTAACTGAAGACATGTCTCAAATATTCAGGGTGCACATACTTCTCTATAAGTAAAAATACAAAGTTATCTGAATCCCAATACAAATACCAGAAGGCTTTTAGGTTTTCATTTTTGTTTTTCTTTGAGACAAAGTTTAGCTCTTGTTACCCAGGCTGGAGTGCAGTGGTGTGATCTTGGGTCATTGCAACGTCTGCCTCCTGAGTTCAAGTGATTCTCCTGCCTCAGCCTCCTGAGTAGCTGGGATTACAGGCATGTGCCACCATGCCCAGCTAATTTTATATTTTTAGTAGAGATGGAATTTCTCCATGTTGGTCAGGCTGGTCTCGAACTCCCGATCTCGGGGATCTGCCTACCTCAGCCTCACAACATGCTGGGATTACAAGCATGAGCCACTGTGCCTGGCCAGGTTTTTGTTTTAGAGCTTGGCAATTTGATACTAAAGTTTATGTGGAAAAATAAATGTTCAAGAATAGCTAGAGAACGCTAAAAGGAAAAATAATAAAGATAGTGGTGGTGGAGAGTTCTACCAGACATTAAAACATCTAATAGAGCTTCTATAATTAAAACAGTGAGGTATAGTGCATAGATAGACAAACTAATGAAATGGAATAGAAAGTTCAGAAATAGAACCAAGTGCATATGAAAATGTAGTGAATAATAAAGGTGGCATCTGAAATTACTGGAGCAAAGATGGAACTCTCACTCAGTACTCTTGAACAAATTGCTTTGCCCTGATTGGCCTTAATCTGTAAACTGAGAATGACAGCACTGTTTAATGGGAAGAAAGAGAAATCCCTCTATTGTCACATGAGTCTACCAATTTTGAGTAGAACCTTTAATCTCTCTGATCCTCCCTCCCATCAACTGTGAATGGGGAAGAATAATAATATTAAATCCACTTCCTGTCTGGGGAACTTGCTAATATCAATGAGAAAACATTGGTGAGAGCCTTTTGGAGAATGAAAAAAATCTGTAGAAAAAAATGGGAGATTATTAAGCAGGCTCAACACTCACCACAATTCAGAATGGAGCTTGATATAATTTGGCTGTGTCCCCACCCAAATCCCATCTTGAATTGTAGTTCTCATAATCCCCATGTGTCATGGAAGGGACCCGGTGGGAGGTAATTGAATCATGGGGGTGGTTATCTCCATGCTGTCCGCCTGATAGTGAGAGAGTTCGCACGAGATCTGATGGTTTTATAAAGGGCTTTCCCTGCTTTGCTCAGAACTTCTTCCTAAAGCCTTGTGAAAAAGTTGACTTGCTTCCCTTTCCCATTCCACCATTGATTTTAAGTTTCCTGAGGCCTCCCCAGTCCTGCTGAACTGTGAGTCAATTGAGTCTCTTTATAAATTACTCAGTATCAGGTGTATGTCTTTATTACCAGTGAGAGAACGGGCTAATACAGAGCTTAACTGCACTTTTCTGTCCTAGGGCTTAGTACCATCACCTATGCTACTCAGGTTGGAATTTGCTAGGGAAGCAGGAAATAGTGTAGACAAATTTCAAGTGAATGTTAATGACTCAGAAAGAAGCTTTTAGAATTTTCTTACCCATCCCTCCTTTTATTTATTCATTTTTGATGAGAGTTCGGGTTTCCTGGGTCACAAAAAAATCCTGGAAACTGTGTCCATTCATGGACCTCAGTGAAGATGCTGGGGTCAGCTGTGGAGTAAAGCAGATTCTCACAGGAGGTGGCCAGGAGCAGAGTCTCTGCAGTGTTTAGCAGGGCTGGGGCTTGTGTCCTGCCTTTGTCTTCACATGCCCCAGCAAGGAGCCATCTGCACCAGCGTCCTCTGTTGATGGTCAGAAGTTAGTTTCTAGGTGGGCAGGGCCTCAGGAACCTTGAGGTTAAAAGGAAATTTTTATGAATAAGTCTTTAATCTTCCAAAGTGTCAGTTTATTTATTTATTTTATTTTATTTTATTATTATTATTATATTTTGAGACAGAATCTCACTCTGTTGCCCAGGCTGGAGTGCAATGGCATGATCTTGGCTCACTGCAACCTCCACTTCCCAGGTTCAAGTGATTATCCTGCCTCAGCCTACTGAGTAGCTAGGATTACAGGTATGTGCCATCACGCCCAGCTAATTTTTGTATTTTTATAGAGACGGGGTTTTGCCATGTTGGCCAGGCTGGTCTGGAACTCCTGGCCTCATGTGATCCACCTGCCTTGATCTCCTAAAGTGCTGGGATTACAGGTGTAAGCCACCACACCCAGCCCAAAGCTTCATCTTCTAATTCAGGCAAGATACTCAGTCATTTCATCTGGAGTTTAGTTGAGCTATGACTTAGAGAAGGAATTTGGTAAGTCTAGCTTTTATGTAATTCCTGAAGGCATATATGTCATCATGATGCATCAAAGAGCTCTGTGAACTCTCCAAGAATGGCACCACAGAAGTTTTATGAAAGACAAGTCTCTGATCCATAATGATGTTTTCCTGAAAATATTCAGGCCCTATCACTCTAAAGTCATAGCTACCTACTGTTTTTAACGTAAGCAAACCTTTTTCAAGTTTTTCTTCCTCTGGCCTATGATGTGTGGTACCTTCTTCCCTTCATTGTGGCCCCCAATCCCTTTCTTATTCAGAGTCTCTGGCCAGAAAGCAAAGGCTGGGTGGTTGTCTTAAGAAGATGTGTATTAATGTTGCTCCCAGACAGAACGAGGTCTGGCTGCTTGTTCTCATGATCCAATAACAAGATTCAGACAGCCTGGGAAAGAAAGGAGTTTATTTCTGCAACCAGTTACAGGCAGAAGGTCGGAGTCACTCACCAGACCAACTCAACGTTCCAAGTTTTTTCTAGTGCTTATATACATTTAAGCTCTATGCTGTGTGTGGGAGTGCATCTACCAGCAGGGTTGTTTAATTCAGTCTCTCTCTAATCTTTATCTAGGGTCTGGGGTCTGGAAAGCCTTCTCTAGAGTCCTGGAACGTTGATCTTAAGTGGGCCCTGGTACGAGGTGAATGTGTAAGAATGCTTTTATTATTTGATGAGACTTAAGTGTCTGAGAAAACCCAGGCGGGGTCTTAATGGCTTCATGTGGGCATTCCAGTCATTGCACTCAGCCACCAGTTTCACCAGTTCTTTAACTCTTAACTTATACAGTCATGAGAATTATGGCCAAAGGTCAATGAAAATGAACTGTTGTGGTCGCAAATGGAAGCCTGGCCTACCATAATGTCTTTGCAGAATTATGGGGTTGGAGGAAAGGCCGTTTAGTCTGATTTATTTCCATTAGTCCCGCACAGATTAGTTTCTTCAGTGACCTCACAGAAGCTCAAGGCCTTGGACCAAAGTCTTGAGAAGGTGGGGACAGGTGGGTCTCAGTAGGAAGCTAGGCATCATTGGGTTGATCTTAAATTTTGTTTTTCCATTTGCATTGGGATTTGGTCTGATTCTGTAGGAACCCAAGGAGGGAGAGCTATCTCAGCTTATTGGCCTCACGATGAAATTTTTGTTTAATATGTTAGATGCTTAATTGTAAGCCCTTTGTCCTCCACCTGAGCAGTGACAGCCTTTTTGAAAGTGGAGGTGTGGGAATAAGGCCTTCTGGGGATCACCTGGAATGTGGATTACAGCAGGGAGCGAGGAGATGTGGGATTAATTTAGAAATAGCAGAGGCCGTGTGGGCTGAGGCCCTAGGAGTCTGAAGTAAAGCTGCAGAAATGGCTGTGAAGAGGTGAAAGGACTCACAGAGATATTTTGAAAGGATTTTTTTTTTGAGACAGCGTTTTGCTTTGTCAGTCACCCAGGCTGGAGTGGAGCGGTGCTATCACAGCTGCCTGCAGCCTTGACCTCCTGGGCTCAAGGCATTCTCCTGCCTCCACCTTCCAGAGTGCTGGGATTACAGGCATGAGCCACCACACCCAGCCGGCTTTTGTTTCTTCACCTAGTGAAATAGCAGAATGCCAATAGAATTAGCAAGAGACCATTTGCAAAAATGAGCAAAAGGAATTGACTTGTGACTTCCACAAGCTTCCTGAAACTTGCGGCTTCCCTCAGGTACTGCTTCTGTCCCTCAGGAAAGGAGGGATTTTTTTTTTTTGAAACAGAGTTCTGTTCTTGCTGCCCAGGCTGGAGTGCAGTGGTGCAATCTCGGCTCACCGCAACCTCCTCCTCCAGGGTTCAGGCGATTCGAAAGCAGGGATATTTTAGTGAGGCAGAGGGCTTGCCATTCACCACTCCTCCAGTCATGCACGTATGTATATTTTTCCTCTGATGAATGTTTTTCCTCAAAACACCAGGCAAGAGCCAGTGGAAGATGACATGTCCCAAGATAGCCAATGTGGCTGGCAAATGTCATTTCCTTGTGTCCTTTCAGACTAAGCCCTGGATGGTGGGAAGAGTCTGTGAGAGGTAGCAGCTGCAACGTTTTCCATCATTCAGGAAGGGAAGATTTGTCCCAAAAAGGAAGAGGGAGTAGGCTTCTCCTCTTAAAGGTTAAAGATTAGATGACAACCGGACTGGAGCCCTTGTTAAGGTTCCCAAGGGGCTGGCCCAGGCCCCTGCTCTCAGATACAGAGCCCTTCTCACCCCTGGGAAACACTTAAGCAGCTTAGTTCTTATCGCATAGCAGCTATTTAACCCAGGAAGCTCAGTGTTACCCACTAAAAGAGTCATAATAACGTGGCAAGCAAAGTGATTGAGATTTTCATTTTTGTGTGCACGTTTTGCTTTGGTGTTTTGCTTGCCCTGTAAGAGATGACAAGGACTAAGAGGTGCTTTTTCTCACCCCATTCTAAGAGAGTAGTCCAGCCTTCCTCTTTGGGCTTGAGGACTTCAGTGTTCCTTGGGTTTTATAACTGAAGATGGAGATTTCC
>PVKP010043348.1:0-17435 GCA_004027715.1 Plecturocebus donacophilus
TACTGATGATTTTGTTGCATTAGTTTTATGTCTAGCAACCTTAATAAACTCCTTTCTTTGTTGTAATAATTATTTGTAGACTCTTGGATTTTCTACATGTATAATCATAGCACCAGTAGATAATGAGTTTCTTCCTAATTTTTATAATGTTTATTTTTTTAACTTATTGTCTGGGTATAACCTCTTGTACAATGTTTAACAGAGATAGTAATAGAAGGCCAGGCACAGTGCTCACGCCTGTAATACAGCACTTTGGAGGCCGAGGTGGGTGGATCACTTGAGGCCAGGAGTTTGAAACCAGCCTGGCCAACTTGGTGAAACCCCATCTCTACTAAAAATACAAAAATTAGCCAGATGTGGTGGTGAATGCCTATAATCTCAGCCACTCAAGAGGCTGAGGCAGTAGAATTGCTTGAACTCTGGAGGTGGAGGCTACTGTGAGCCAAGATTGCACCACTGCACTCTAGCCTGGGTGAGAGAGCAAGACTCTGTCTCTAGAAAAAAAAAGAGAGAGAGAAAGAAAGAAAGAAAAAATGTGATAGAGAATGTAAGAACGTATTTTTGTCATTTTCCTGCTTTAAAAAGGAATGCTTTCCAGGCCAGGTGCGGTGGCTCACACCTGTAATCCCAGCACTTTGGGAGGCTGAGGCGAGAGGATTCCTTGAGCCCAAGAGTTTGTCTGGGCTCTGCAAAAAATACAAAAATTAGCCAGGTGTGGTGATGTGTGCCTGTAGTCCCAGCAACTTGGGAGACTGAGGTGGGAGGATCACTTGACCCCAGGAGGCTGAGGCTGCAGTGACCTGAGATCGCACCACTGCACTCTAGCCTGAGTAAGACCCTGTCTCAAAAAAAAAAAAAAATGCCTAAGGGGCAAGTAGGGATGAGGAAAAAGTTGTTTCAAGTGCAGGGTGAAGAAGGTACAAAAGGATATAATAGGAAAGGAGAAAGAATATAACATACTTGAGAAATCAGTATTATTTAAGTATAGCCAAATAGGAGTAGGTGATAGGAAGGAAGAAGTGATATGAGGAGGTAAGCAGGAGTCAGAAGAAGAGCCTTTTATAATGCACTACAGAATCAAAATTTTGAGTTGAGATGCTTCCCGCCACCTTCTTCAGCCCAGTTAATTGCTATTAGAATACTCAGGTGTCACCTACTACAAGAAGCCTTCCCTGACTTCACATCCACAAGCCAGAGTTAGATTCTCCCTCTGTTCTACTGGAACCCTCTTTTTCCCTTAGTTCTTTTTATTTAAAAAAAAATTTTTTTTTTTTGTTTCCTATTTGGACCTGAAGGAAGAATTTTTTTAAATTTTTAATTAATTAATTATTTTTTTTTTTTGCAGGCAGTCCCCAAACTAGAATAGGTTCAGAGAGTTTTCCTCCTTTACTTCTTTAAATGATAATGGTCTATTTATGTATCTGTCTGCCACACCAAAAGCCATAAGAGGGCAGAGAATGTGTTTTAAAGTTCTGTATTAGCAGCTTAGCAGAGTATTTGGCACATCATAAGTGTTCAACAGTTTTTTTTTTAAATCAATGAATAGATAACAGGACTTCCAGGGAAGGAGAAAAAAACTGTAACTTAGTAGAGCTCCTGGCATTAAATTGGCACTGAGAAAAATTCTTTTATCTTTTATGCCTTTGCTTTCTTATCTGGAAAATGGCAACAAAAAAGAAACCCTCTTAAAGGCGTATCATGGGTCTATAAATTACTTAATCCAGGGGCTGACACTTAGTGTCAGGGATAATTATCAGCATGTTAAAAACATAATTCTTGGCCAGGCTCGGTGGCTCACTCCTGTAATCCTAGCACTTTCAGAGGTTGAAGTGGGTGGATCACTTGAGGTCAGGAGTTCAAGCCCAGCCTGGCCAACATGATGAAACCCTGTCTCTACTAAAAATACAAAAATTAGCTGAGAGTGGTGGCCAGTACCTGTAATCCCAGCTATGTGGGAGGTTGAGGCAGGAGAATCACTTGAACCCGGGGGGCAGAGGTTGCAGTGAGCCGAGATCACACCATTGCACTCAAGCCTGTGCAACAGAGCGAGACTTAGTCTCAAAAACAAAAAACAAAAAAAACATAATTCTTATTGAAATAGACAGTGAGCATGGGTCAGAATTTCATTTAACTCACTAATGAGGGAACTAGCAGGATGACAAATCCAGTTCAAAACAGAATATAAAAACTGGAGTTTTGGCTGGGCACAGTGGCTCATGCCTGTAATCCCAGCACTTTGGGAGGCCGAGGTGGATGGATTGCTTAGCCAGGAGTTCAAGACCAGCCTGGGCAACATGGCAAAACCCCGTCTATACAAAAAGATACAAAAATTACCTGGGTATGGTGGCACGTGCCTGTAGTCCCAACTACTTAAGGGACTGAGACAAGATCACTTGAGCCTGGGACATGGGAAGTCAGGACTCAGCTCAATAGTGAGCTGCGTTCACACCACTGCACTCCAGCCTGGGCAACAATGTGAGACCCTGTTTCAAAAAAAAAGAACTAGACTTTTTATAGTCAATGGAAAAGAAAAATGTTGAAGTAAGATTGCTAAATACTAAATGGGTTAATGTCCTACAGAGTAATAATATCATAACCTTTGGGATTATCTTCTCCATCAGACAGAAAAGGAAATTGCCACATATTATTACTTTACAGAATTGTACAATGTCTGGGCCCTAATTAATTATGTAAATAGTGTCACATTTCTCTTCAGGGACAGATGACAGTAGACTTTCTAGTCAATGCTTTATCATCACAGCAAAAAGTTACACAATCATCGTTTTATCTTAGTAACATGTTTCAGATAATTTTTCTTAACACTAGTAAGTTTAATTCAGTAGACACTTAACAGTTATAAGGCTCTCAATAAATGTTTGCTGAAACGATTTTCAATCTATAAGGCTTCTTTTTTCCTTCCTGTTTCTTTACTCCTGACCTGGCACAATTGATTGGCAGCAGAGTTTGGGGGCTATGGGGCAGGTAGGCTGATAGGGAGAATTCTGTGGGACATGGATCCTCTTCTCTCCCTTAGCCTGGCATGGTAAGGTTAGTTTTGTATCATCAAATAGGCAGAGAAACTATCTGCTTTGGATATCAGCAAGGAAGCACCCTGTGGGATGTAGAAAAGTTTCTTTTTAAAGTTTCCTTTCTTGTTAAAGAATAGGGGTGCTAATAACTTTGTTAAGCCCTATCCTATGTAGCCATCAGAAGTGCCATGCTTACAGGCATGTATACATTCTATGTCCTTGTACTTTAACCAAGGTATCTGTGCTGGACGTGCTCACAGGCATGTCCCAGTTCTCCATTGCTTTTATCTGTTTAGAAAAATTTTAAATTATTAGCTAATCGGGTTTTAGTTTAGATTGTGAGGTCTGGATCCAACCAACAGAGATCAGACACAGCAGTAAGGATGACTCCAAATGCACAAGGGATAAATTTGTGTGTTTTCCTTTGTTCATTGTACTCTTGTGGCACAAAGGCTAGCGAGGGTACCCTTCCTGTAGTCCAGGAGGTAAAATTTGTGTTACTGAAAAATCCTTTGTCTCAGTGCTTATTTTTCTTTGCAGCACCGAGCATCTATTCCCAACACACCCTTTCCCCTTCTACCAACCACCCCTCTCCCTGCCAGCCAATAAGAACATATTTCCTTTGAAAGAATTGGGTATTTTTCTTTTCTTTCTTTCTTTCTTTCTTTTTTTGAGACAGAGTCGTGCTCTGTCACCCTGGCTAGAGTGCAGTGCACAATCGCAGCTCACTGCAACATCCACCTCTCAGGTTCAAGAAATCCTC
Organism: Plecturocebus donacophilus; assembly: GCA_004027715.1. Taxonomy (NCBI): domain Eukaryota; kingdom Metazoa; phylum Chordata; class Mammalia; order Primates; family Pitheciidae; genus Plecturocebus; species Plecturocebus donacophilus. The sequence continues at coordinate 3,793 of PVKP010043348.1, forward strand.
ATGCCTCAGCCTCCTGAGTAGCTGGGATTACAAGCACCTGCCACCACACCTAGCTAATTTTTGTATTTTTAGTAGAGACGGGGTTTCATTATGTTGGCCAGGCTGCTCTTGAACTCCTGACCTCAGGTAATCTGCCCACCTTGGTCCCCCAAAATGCTGGGATTACAGGCATGAACCACTGCACCCTGCCATAATTATTTATTTCAAAAGGGCAGTAGACATCATTAAAAAAACAAAAAAGAATTTCGTTGGATCGCATTCCATTTATCTCATTCCATTTACCTCCCTCCCACCTCAGCCTCCTGAATAGCTGGGATTACAGATACATGCCACCACACTCTGCTAATTTTTTGTTTGTTTGTTTGTTTGTTTTTGTAGAGATAGGGTTTTGTCATGTTGCCCAGGCTCATCTCAAATTCCTGGGTTCAAGCAATCCACCCACCTCAGCCTCCCAAAGTGCTGGAATTACAGGCTCAAGCCACTATGCCCACCCTCACTTTTTAATATTAAAAAAATTGTGACAAAATACAAATGACATAACTTACCATCTTAACCATTGTAAAGTGCACAATTCCATGGCAGATTTACCTACAGGTCTGAGTTCACTGGAACATGAGCATAATAAAAATGTGCTCTTAGGCCAGGTGCGGTAGCTCATGCCTGTAATCTCTAAATTTTGGGAGACCAAGGTAGGAGGATTGCTTGAGCCCAGGAGTTCAAGACGAGCCTGGGCAGTATAGTGAGACCTTGTTTCTACAAAAAATTTTAAAATACCTGGGCATAGTGTCATGCATCTGTTGTCCCAGCTGCTTGGGAGGCTGAGGTGGGAAGATCACTTGAGCCTGGGAGGTTGAGGCTGCAGTGAGTGGTGATCATGCCACTGCACTCCAGCCTAGGTACACAGTGAGACCCTATCTCAAAAAAAAGAAAAATAAAATAAGAATAAAAACGTGGTCTGGAGCCCTAACCAGGGAGTCATTGATCTAAATGTTTGGACATGCTGCACACAGAAGTGTACTTCTACAAAGCAACAGATGGGAAATTTCCCAGAAATAAACTTGTTATTTTTTGGCAATCAAAAGTATGTAGTGTGCAAGCCCTGCTCTGGGAGTTGGGAGAACCAAATGACCTCCAGATGTTAGAAAAACAATTCTTCCCTGCTAAAAGCAGTCAAGTGTATTTGGCCAAAGGGGATCTAAAATGCCTTGGCTTCCAACTTGGAAGAATTGAGCTTTTTCCTCTAACTTTCCAGCAAAAGGGAAGGAAATGTTGACCCTAAAACCACATGAAGCTAAAGCTAGAGGACACCGTAGCAGTTGACCAGATCTCCATTCTTAAGTTCTGTATTGGCCTTTTATTTAAATATTTGTCATTATTTTCATTAATGCAGTACAGTATAGGCTGTTTGGTTTCAAATCTTGACTCTTCTGCTTATTTGGTATGAGACATTGATTAAGTGGCTAAATCTCTCTTCAATTCTTAGAATCTGTGCTTCAGGTTTTTGGTCTGTAAAATGGTGATAGTGACACTTTCTCAGAGGGTTGTGGTAAGGATTAATAGTGTTGATGGATTTAAAGTACACAGAACATATTAATTGCTATGCAAATGTTCACTATATCAACACGTGACTATTTTCTCCTTCTCCTTCTTGTCCCCCTCCCCATCCCCTCCTTTTCCTTGTTTAGTTGGCAAATAGTCAAGTCCCATCTGGAATGCTGTCCCACCACTTTATTCTGCTTCATGGATGTTTCTGGGGGGGAAATTTCTGCAGCTGATGTGTGTTGAATTCTGTTTTCTGATTTTCTGCAATAACTCTATATGGATCTGTTACTATTTTCCTTGTGCTGAGAGACAGTCTCACTCTTTCATCTTTCAGATATGGAATCTGAGTTCCCAAAAGGAAAAATGACTTGCCCAAGATCACACAGAAATAGCGGATAAACAAGTAACAGGTGACTGGGCGCAGTGGCTCACGCCTGTAATCCCAGCACATCGGGACGTCAAGGCAGGCAGATCACGAGGTCAGGCAATCAAGACCATCCTGGCTAGCATGGTAAACCCTGTCTCTACTAAAAATACAAAAAATTAGCAAGGTGTGGTGGTGTGCGCCTATAGTTCCAGCTACTTGGGAGGCGAGGCAGGAGAATCACTTGAACACGGGAGGCGGAAGTTACAGTGAGCCGAGATTGTGCCACTGCACTCCAGCTTGGGTGACAGAGCGAGACTCCAACTCAAAAAAACAAAAAAACAAGTAACAGGACCAAGGGTTTCTGATGACCAGTCCAAGTCTTGTTCTGCTGAACACAGAGTCCAAGGACATTGACCTCAGATATTGATGTGATCTGAACCCCCTCCAAACACTATTCACCCACAGGGAAGACTTGAACACCCTGTGATTCCAAGTATTCTCCAATTGACATCTTTCCCTTCTAACAAAACTGCAAGCATTTCAAGGGGAAGGACTATGACTTGATTATTTTGGAATCTTAGTTATATGCTCAGCACTGTACCTCAAACTTTTGAGGGCAGGAACTACTGCCTATAACACCTTGGATGACTAGGGGCAGATGCTCAGTAAATGGAACCAACTGCCCTGCCTTTAAAAAAAAGAACTAGGGAGGCAGGGAAGAGAATTAGTAGGTATTAAGAACTTAGAGCGAGACTCTGTCTCAAAAAAAAAAAAAAAAAAAGAACTTAATATATATCAGTCACTGTGCTGGGAATTTTCACTTTCATTATCCCATTTAATTCCCAGAATTCCTTTATGGCATCATCAATTTCTGGATTTTACAATAGGAAATTGAGGCTTAGAGAGGTAGGCAATTTACCCTGAGTCTCTTCACAAGTAAAAGCTCAAGTGTAACGTTTCACTGGTGGGCTATAACCTTCTGGAATCCAATATCATAAACACAGAGTGAGAGAAAGAAGAGTCCTAATACTTTTCCAGAGGGTAAAACAATTTTTTATTCTCATTAGAAAACTATGAAATTAGTTACATGAATTGTGAAAACATAAGTCATGGTTTTATTTGTTCTGTGACAGTGTGGAGAATGTACATTCTCATTAAGCTAGAAAAAGAATATAAGGGAAAATTGTGAGTATTTCAATCTTGCTTATATCTTGCTCATAAAGAGAGACCTATCATTTCCAAATCCAGGCAACCTGAACCCACCCTTTCTGCAAAAGTTTTATCCACACTAGAATTTTGAATGGGAGACAGAAAGATAAGCTATAGGATTTATAATATGAAGAAGATGAATTACATAACAGGGAAAGGCCCAGGTCTGAAAATTATTTAGTCCCTGTGCTAGGCTGGAAAACAGCCCCCTAAAGTACAGGTCTTATTCATTGGAAACTGTATATGTTATTCTATTTGGAAAAAAGGTTTTTTTTTCATACATGATTAAAAATCTTGAAATGGGAGTTTATCCTGTATTATCTAGGGGGCAGGGAGATCCTAAATGCAATTATACATGTCCTTATAAGTGAAAAGCAGAAGGAGATATGACACATCCATAAAGGAGGCGATGTGAAGACAGAGGCAGACACTGGAGTGATGCCCATAAGCCAAGGAATGCTAGGAGTCAGGAGAATCTAGAGAGGCAAGGAACGGACTCTACCTCAGAGACTTTGGAGGGGGTGTGGCCCTGTCAAGAACTTAATTTTGGCCCAGTGAAACTGATTTCAGGCTCCTGACCTCCCAGACTTCAAGAGAATACATTTCTGTTGCTTTAAGCCACTTGGTTTTTGGTAATTTGTTACAAGAATCACAGGAAACGAATATAGTGCTCCTGGGTTGTTATCCAGGTCTCAGCTTACTGGCATCTTCTTTTCCCTTCCATCTGGAAGCCCCAAGAAGAATTTCTAAAAAGGTCATCCTAGGCCTGGCACAGTGGCTAGCACCTGTAATTCCAACACTTTGGGAGTCCAAGGCAGGTGGATCACCCGAAGTCAGGAGTTTGAGACCAGCCTGGCCAACATGGTGAAACCCCATCTCTACTAAAAATATAAAAATTAGCTGGGTGAGGTGGCGTGTGCCTGTAATCCCAGCTACTTGGGAGGCTGGGGCAGGAGAATCTCTTAAGCCCAGAAGTCAAGGGTTGTGGTGAGCTGAGATCGTGCCATTGCATTCTAACCTGGGTGACAAGAACGAAACTCTGTCTCAAATAAATAAATACATAAATAAATCCTAATATTTACTGAGTGTCTCTCCTGACAGACACTATGAGAGGCACTTTACATGTAATAGCTCACCAAATCCTCATAATCCTATTAGGTAAGTACTAATATTATTCCCATTATGTAGATGGGATAACTGAGGCTCAGAGAAAAACTGGTGGGGTCACGTCCAAACAGGCGATGAAGCTGGTATTTCAACTCAGGTCTGCCAAAATATAAAGCCCATACTTTTAGCCTCTATCACCTCAATCTCTCTGGGTTGTCAGGGATTTAATTCTATCAACAGATGACATTTTGAGACACTTATTTGGGGGATGTTTTCAGGAATGTGGGACCCAAGGAGACCAAGCCTAGCTGCACTCCAGATTAACAAACTGAGCTACCACTTTCATCTGACTTTTTCAGCAAATAGAAGATGGCCAATCCTACAATCATAGAAACCTCGACCGAAAAGGATCTCAAAGATCTGTTTGTTCAAACTCCTCATTTTATAGACGAAGATGCTAGCCCCAGAGGAGAGGGTCACATACACAGGTTACAGATGAGTAACAGAGTTGTCATTAACTAGAGCCTAGATCTGACTTCAAATCCAGGGTTGGTTCTACATATGTCACACTGACCAAAGTCATGGGTGTTGCTATGGAGCTGACCAAACTTTAGGAACTTGGGAATAAAGGAAATGGAGAAATGGATCACAAACCTCCTGAAAGCTATAGTGAAACTGAAAGCCCAGTGAAACTGATTTCAGGCTCCTGACCCCGCAAACTGTGAGAGAATTTCTGTTGCTTCAAGCCACTTGGTTTGTGATAATTTGTTACAAGAATCACAGGAAACAAACACAATGCACCTGTGTTATCTAAGTCTCAGCTTACTGTCATCTCCTTTCCCTTCCATCTGGAAGCCCCAAGGTATTCATTCGTACCTACTACATTCTACAGGGCCAGCAGGGGTAAGCTTCTGGTTTGAGACAGAGACTGAAGGGACCATGATTGTGTAACCACATCCCAAAGTGGGAGGAGAGAAATGTCATAAATTCCTAAACTGAAGGGATTTTAGGAAACCTCAAGAGTGACAGCATCAGAAAATGCAAGAGGTTGTGTGTGTGTGTGTGTGTGTGTAAGTTCTGGACAAATAAATGTAAATTGTTTCCTATACAATCAACAAGTAACTGGTTTGGGAAACTCAATATCCCTAATAATGGTAAAGGCTTAACATTTTTCATGCTTACCCTGCTTCATGCTTAATAAGGTTGCTGAAATAAAAAATAAATGAGATAATGCATTTAACATGCTCCGTACAGTACTGGTACACAATAAGTGCTCAATACATGCTAGCTGTTATTATTAAAACATTAATTAATAACAGTAGTAACAACAGCCACTATCTTTAAGACACGTTGATTAGTGTTTTCCTAAACCGCATATCCCAAGATGCTCTTCGGCCGGATTTCGCTGCCCATTGCATTCCGGGGCTTGAAGTCCGGAAGTGAGACGCTGATTTCTCAGCGCGCAGGCGCAGTGGGGCGGATCCCCGGAAGAACCCGCAGCAGCTCCCAGGATGAGGTGGTGGCAGTGGCTGCTGCTGCTGCTGCGGCGGCGTTGAGAGGACACGAGCTCTATGCCTTTCCGGCTGCTCATCCCGCTTGGCCTCCTGTGTGCGCTGCTCCCTCTGCACCATGGTGCGCCAGGTCCCGACGGCACCGCGCCAGATCCCGCCCACTACAGGTGAAGGAGGCCAGGTTCCCGCCCTTCCGTAGTTGGGGAATGGGAAGCGCAGACCGGGTCCCTTCTCTTTCCGTCCATCCCAAGACCCCTACCCGGACTTGCTCGGACCCCGCCGCTAGGTCCCCGACATAAATCAGCCAGTGATTCCCACTTTCCGCCCTGTATCTTATTCTTTCCCCGCTTGTTTCTGTGTACTGGCCCCATGCCTGATTTCTCGTCCCTCGCCCAGGGAGCGAGTCAAGGCCATGTTCTACCACGCTTACGACAGCTACCTGGAGAATGCCTTCCCGTTTGATGAGCTTCGACCTCTCACCTGTGACGGGCACGACACCTGGGGCAGGTAGTGCGAGCGGAGGGGCAAGGGTCGGCCAGGGTCTGACTCTCTGGGCCTAGGCGGGCGGGTCAGCTGGGGCTGGTGGCTTCATGGTCTCCTCACCGGCACCGGAAAGCTCCCAGCTGAGCTGGGTCCGCGCTCCCCCCCAGTTCTTGCTATCACCTCCAGAATTCACTTAGCCTCTCGCAGTGAAAAAAAGTCCTGGATTAGCGGGGTGGGCTGGATCGCTGGGCACAGCCCAGTAACAGGCATCAGCTGTGGGGAATTTCTGGAGTAATAAGATATCGTGGAAGGGCACCAAGAATTAAAAAACCCAGTCCTTTCATTGTGTAGGTGTGCAGTCAGGTCCCGAAAGGACTGTGACACTCCCAAAACTTAAGTCTTTGTAGTTGATGTTCCCTGTGTCTGAAATACACTCTCCCAGTTATCCTCTCATCACCGGCTGCTGCTTGTCGTTCAGATCTCAGCTCAGTAGTCACCTCCTCAGCATCCACTTCCCTAACCACCCACGACCCCCTTTTAAGTCACTCTCACAAGTTACCTGTTTTATTTTCTTTGTAGCACTTCTCACTCTCTGATACTATCATTTTCACTTATCGACTGGTTTGTCTTTTTCCTTTCCACTAGACTAAAAATCTATGAGAGCTGGAATTCACTGTCTTGTTCCTTGCTGAGTGAAGAATCATTACATTAGCTGAAGCTGTCATTGATTGAACACTATGCTAAACATTTTACTGTGTCATCTCCTTTAATTATCTTGGTACCTCTAGGAGTTAGGTGCCATTATCCCTGTTTTACACACGAATGTGCTAAGAACGGGAGAAGTTAAGTAAACTTGAAACTTGCGCTGGTTTTTATTTAAGTTGAAACAGTGCAAATACAAATGGCAAATTCAAGTGGTAAAAAATTATATACAGTAAATATCTCCCATACCTTAGAATTCCAACTGTTAACTTTCCTTTGTGTCTCTCCAGAAATATTCTTGGTTTATACCATTATACATATAAATGTATGTATATGTATCTTTTTAAAATGAAATTATGCCTTCTTAAAGGCATAATTTACACATAATAAAGTACCCCCTTTTTTTTTTTATTTTTTGAGCCAGAATTTTGCTCTTGTTACCTAGGCTGGAGTGCAATGATGTGATCTTGGCTCACTGCAACCTCTGCCTCCCAGGTTCAAGCGATTCTCCTGCCTCAGCCTCCCAAGTAGCTGGTATTACAGGCGACCGCCACCATACCCGACTAATTATTTGTAGAGACCGGGTTTTGCCATGTTGGCCATGCTGGTCCTGAACTCCTGACCTCAGGTGATCCACCTGCCTCGGCCTCCCAGAGTGCTGGGGATTACAGGCGGGAGCCACTGCGCCCGGCCTACACTCATTTTAAGTGCATAGTAACCACCATTACAGTCAAGATAGGGAACACTTGTTACCTTAAAAAGTTCCCTGTGGCCCTTTATAGTTCATCCCTGCACCACTGACCCTAACAATTGCTGATCTGCTTTCTATCAGTATGTCTCTTTTTGAAACCTAGATGGAAATATACTAAACCACCTTGTCTTTTTCATTAAAAACAATTTGAATATCTTTCCATCAGCACATAGAAGTCGTGATAACAATCTTTTTGATAACTTCATAATTTTGCATGGTTTATAACAGTTTATTCACCCATTAATGCGTGGACAGTTGGGTTCTTTTCAGCCTCTTGCTGTTCTAAACAATACTACCATGAACACTCAAACAGCTGTTCACTGTGGGGTAAATTCCTAGATTGAAAATTGGTGAAAAGCCTGTGCTTTAAGCTACAATCTTACACTGCCTCCTAATGGTAGAAAAGAATGCCAGAATATAGGTGATGTATTTAATTACAGTTGAGCTACATCAGCCCACCCTCCCAGGTGCATTAAGTGGGTCAGAGTGTGATTTTCACTATGGCTTCTTTGTAAGTGGGACAGGCAGAGGCATTTCTTTGCCTCATTTAGTTTTAAGGGGATCAGATCTAGGGCAGCCATAATATCTGGTATTTGATTTTTTTTTACTAAGCAGCTGGGATTTCTGTCCTTTTGCAGTTTTTCTCTGACTCTAATTGATGCACTGGACACCTTGCTGGTAAGTATCTTGTCTGTTTCTTTTCCTATCTACCATTACATAACCAACATTCTTCCTCTTTTGGCAGCTTGACTGTGGGTAAAAAATGAATTCCTCTCCTAGGCCTTTTATTTGCATCTCATGATTCTGAACCATCAGGCTGTGGTTGCCTAGCTAGATAGAGAAAAATGAACTGCAGAGCAAGACTCTGTCTCCAAAAAAAAAAAAAAAAAAGAACTGCAACTTACGCAGGTTCATTTATTTAGCAAACATTTATAGAGGACCTATTATGTACAGAGAATTGTGATAGGCTTGTATAGTTCTGTGGGGGATACAGACTTTGACATTCTCCTGTTTTCAGAGGCTTACATTCTAGGGGCCATGTTCAGTGATAATAAAATGATATCAGGCTGAGGATGGTGGCTCATACCTGTAATCCCAGCACTTTGGAAGGCCGAGGCAGGTGGATCACCTGAGATCAGGAGTTTGAGACCAGCCTGGCCAATATGGTGAAACTCTGTCTCTACTAAAGTATAAAAAATTAGCTGGGAATAGTGGCACGTGTCTGTTATCCCAGCTACTGGGCAGGCTGAGGTAGGAAAATTGCTTGAACCCGGGAGGTGGAGGTTGCAGTGAACCAAGATCGCACCACTGCACTCCATCCAGCCTGGGCAACAAGAGTAAAACTCCATCTCAAAAAAAATTAAAATAAAATAATAAAGTGATATCAGTGACTAGTTAGTGTGTTTGTGTAGAGCTTAGTACAGACATGTATTATCTTAATTCTTCCAACAACTTCTTGAGGTAAGTACCTTTACTCCTTCTTATGGCTAAGAAATCTGATGCTTACAGCTGGATACAGTGGCTCATGCCTGTAATCTCAGCACTTTGGGAGGCCTAGGTGGGTGGATCACTTGAGTACAGGAGTTCAAGACCAGCCTGGGCAATATGGTGAAACCCCATCTTTACCAAAAATACAAAAAAATTAGGCATGGTAGCACTCATCTATTTGGGAGGCTGAGGTGGGTGGATTGCTTCAGCCAGGGAGGCAGAGATTGCCATGAGCCTGGATTGCACCACTGCACTCCAGTCTGGGTGACAGAGTAAAACCCTGTCTCAAAAAATAAAAAATTTAAAAATTTAAAAAACCCTGATGCTTAGAAAGGCAAAAAGGGCCAGGTGTGGTGGCTTATGCCTGTAATCCCAACATTTTAGAAGGCCAACACTGCTTGATCCCTGGAGTTTGAGGCTGTGGTAAGTTGTGATCACACCACTGCACTCCAGCCTGGTCAACAGAGCAAGACCCTGTCTCAAAAAAAAAAAAAAAAAGACCTGGTCTGGTCCAGGTCAAGTACCCACTTTACAGCTAAGGGATGGGATCAGCCTCTCCCAAACCACAGGAGTGACTACTGGGGAAGAGTGATTCCTGGAGGGTAAATTGGGATGTTATTATCAAAAGAAGAGAGATTGAGATTGCATTTGGCTAACAGTTTAAATAAAGAGGGTTTATTTTCTCAAGTAAAAGAAATTCTAGAGGTAATTTCCATCATTGGGTCAGCTACTCAACTGTGTCATCAGAGACCAGGCTCTTCGTAGCTTTCCATTCTAGTATCCTTAGTGTTTTGGCTTTTATTCTCATGCTTAGTACTTCATGGTCTCACATAGCTGCCATAGCTTCAGATATTGAGTCTGAGTTCTAGGCAGAAAGACAGGGACTAAAACCCACGTTAGCTATGTTTGTTCCTTGGTATTAAGAAAACAAGCCTTCCCAGAAGTGCCCCCGCTAGATTTCTCAAGGGTCAAAAATTGGCTGGGTAACACAATCAACTCTAGCAGCAAAGGAGGCTGAGAATGCATCTGGATTTCCAACCTCTGGTAAGAGGCCATGAAATAAAGAGGGTAGGAATGAATTAGTCTTGGGCCAATCAACCTGTCATGTTTTCCACAAGGCTGAACATGACAAGACAGGGTTAAAAACAACTGATACCTACTGCAAATGTCGAACTAAGACTTCTTTGTGTAGTTTGCATCTTTATATGGTGTCCATTTAAATGACTACATCAGGACTATTAATTGGGACCTAGGAATTTACTTAACCAGTCTCTTGATATCGAGTCTCTGGATGATTTCTAGCTCTCAGTGTTTTCTTCTGCTGTCACCAATCCTAGGACAGAAACTGGAGGTCTTAAGTGGAATTAGTGAGGGCCACATCAACATAGGATCCCAGACTCTGAATCTGCCTCCACACAAGCAAGAGAGCCTCATTGTCAGGTCTCTTTTTTATTTCCAGATTTTGGGGAATGTCTCAGAATTCCAAAGAGTGATTGAAGTGCTCCAGGACAACGTGGACTTTGATATTGATGTGAACGCTTCTGTGTTTGAAACCAACATTCGAGGTGAGGACTGCTCTCTAGGGACTTAAAAAAAAAAGAGAGAGTATGAAGTTGCTTCTGTAAACCAAGAAGTGGTAAATAGGATTTTAAGGACTGACCATGCCAGGACCCTTGGCCGAAACCTCTGATCAGCAGAGCTCTTCTTCCCTCCTGGAGGGTGAAGTGGGGAAGTCTCAAGATTCCTGCATCAGTTTCAGATATGAAAGTGAACAGGAGACTAAAAGACTGGCAAGAAATACACCAGATTATTCACCTCTTTAATGTATATTTGATACTAGGCACATAGCTATGAACAAGAAAGATGTGATCCCTGCCTTCTTGGAACTTACTGTCTGTCCAATCAAATTTTCTGCAATGATAGAATTTTTTTTTTTCCCGAGATGGGGTCTCTTTCTGTTGCCCAGGCTAGAGTGCAGTGGCATGGTCTTGGCTCACTACAATCTCCACCTCCCAGGTTCAAGTGATTCTCCTGCCTCAGCCTCCCAAGTAGCTGGGATTACAGGCATGTGCCACCATGCCCGGCTAATTTTTGTATTTTTAGTGGAGACGAGGTTTCACCATGTTGGCCAGGCTGGTGTCGAGCTCTTGGCCTCGTGAGCCACCATGCGTGGCTGGAAATGTTTTATATCTGTGTTTTGTCCAATATGGTACCCATTAACCACATGAGCTATTGAGCCTTTAAAATGTATCTATTACAACTATGGAACTGAATTTTAAATTTCATTTAATTAATGATTTTAAATTTAAATAGTCACACATGGTTAGTGATTATTGTATTGGACAGTGCAAGTCTAGGGCATTAATATTCTATAAACTTGGCTGCCCAAAGGAACCACTTGCAACCTTTTAAAAAATTCAGATGTTGAGGGCTCCACCCGAAACCGAATGAATTGGAATCTCTGGGTTGGGTCCTAGAATTGGTATTTTTAGCAGACTTCCAATGATTCTTGTGAAGCTACCACAGCGCTTATTTGCACTGAACCTCTAGACCACTGGCTTCACAGCTATCACCTCTGGATGACAGGGTTCTATTTTTCCCCATTATATTGTATGTTTTCTGCAATGAAACTTATATTCCAGATATATGATCCATAAAAGTTTAAAAAGAGAAGAGAACAGAGGGACAATATGGTCTAAAATCCTGGTTTAGGAACCCGGCATGAGTTTGAGGCCGTGCTTGTTGCTGTGTCTCCCAGCTTCTGAGCTCAGTTTGTCATCTGTGAATGAAGGTCATTCTTATACCTTCATTTCTGATATGAATATAATTGATACCAGCTTTCTTTTGGTTGACTTTTCCCATGTATCTTTTCTGTTCTTTCCGTCTGTCTGTAGTTTTATGATCAGATACATCTTTTGTAAATAGTGTATTATATTTTGTTTATCTGTTCTGACAGTCTTTAACTGAAACATTTAATCCATTGACATTTACTGTAATTACCAATATATTTGCACTCATTTCTACAGTTTGTGCTCTCTGTGCTTTTTTTTTTTTTGAGATGGAGTCTCACTCTGTCTCCCAGGCTGGAGTGTAGTGGCACAATGTCACTGCACCTGCAGAGAGGTTGCTTACTGCAGCCTCTGCCTCCTGGGTTCAAGTGATTCTCCTGCCTCAGCCTCCTATGTAGCTGGGATTATAGGTGCTTGCCACCAAGCCTGGCTAATTTTTATATTTTTAGCAGAGGTGGGGTTTTCCATATTGGCCAGACTAGTCTCCAACTCCTGACATCAGGTGATCCACCCACCTTGGCCTCCCAAAGTGATGGGATTATAGGCGTGAGCCACCACACCCAGCCTTTTGCCATCTTTATGTTCCTTTTTTCTGTCTTTTTTCATGCCTTCTTTAGACTGTTTTCCCCACCATTCCATTTTCCTCTTACTAATATGGAAGCTATGAACAGTATCTAGCTTTTTACATAGTTTTCCAAGCAAATTTAACAAATATAACTTATCAAAGTCTAAATTTAATGAAAATCTTTGTTCTCCTTCTGAATAAAACAAAACCTGGCTCTTAGAGAACATCCTGACCTATATGCTATAATTCTATATTTTAGTTATTTGTTTTAAACCCTCTATACATTATACTTATTGTTCTGTACTGTTGAAGTTTTGCATTTACCCATATATTTACCGCTTTGTTTGTTTGTTTGTTTGTTTTGAAACCGAGTCTCACTCTGTCACCCAGTCTGGAGTGCAGTGGCACGATCTCGGCTTACTGCAACCTCCACCTCCTAGGTTCAAGTGATTCTTCTGCCTCAGGCTCCTGAGTAGCTGGGATTACAGGTGTGCACCACCACACTAGGCTAATTTTTGTATTTTTAGTAGAGATGGGGTTTCACCATGTTGACCAGGCTGGTCTCAAACTCCTGACCTTGAGTGATCTGCCTTCCTTGGCTTCCCAAAGTGCTGGAATTACAGACGTGAGCCACTGTGCTCAGTCTATTTACCACTTTTTTGACTATCTTTTCTTTTCATGACTCAGACCTTCTCTCTAAAATATTTCCATTAGAATGTCCTGTAATGCAAGTGTGTGTTTGGCAAACATTCCCAGGTTTTGTTTATATGAAAATGTCTTGTGCTCGCTTCGGCAGCACATATACTAAAATTGGAACGATACAGAGAAGATTAGCATGGCCCCTGCGCAAGGATGACACGCAAATTCGTGAAGCGTTCCATATTTTTTGTGCATCTCTTGCTGATATAATGGCCAAGAGGAATCAGAAAGCTGAAGTTAGAAAGGCTCAACGAGAACAAGCTATCAGGGCTGCTAAGGAAGCAAAAAAGGCTAAACAAGCATCTAAAAAGACTGCAATGGCTGCTGCTAAGGCACCTACAAAGGCAGCACCTAAGCAAAAGATTGTGAAGCCTGTGAAAGTTTCAGCTCCCCGAGTTGGTGGAAAACGCTAAGCTGGCAGATTAGATTT